>BRZM01001802.1:11352-81871 GCA_033238685.1 Lates japonicus | reverse complement strand
AACACGCTTTCGACTTCTTCGGTTTGCAGTCGTAATGTTTCATCTCACGAACGGGGGGCTTTTAAAACATGTCAGACTTTTTTTTTATTTTTATGATAAACTGCTAATGCCCACCCACAGGGCTCCCTTCTGATTAGAGTGCATAGTAAAAGTCAAATGAATGCAAATAATTTAACATTTAAAGGAAATGAATGAATGTAAAAAATAAAAATAAAAATCCACACACACGCTCACACAAAGGTAAAAAGATTCACCATATCACTGCTTGGGAGGACACGAGTGCTTCTGCGAGGAGACTGGTTTGAGGTTAAAGGTCAGCCATGTCCTCATCCATCTGCACTGTCTGTAGTTTGGCCAGCTCTTTCCCCTCCACAGCGTCCATCTCCCCACACATCGCCCGCACCATCTCGTTCACGCCTCCTGAGCCCGGCCCGTCCACTTTGTTCTCTGAAAAAGGTTCATGTAGTCGCTGTTCATGCCGGGGCCCATCAGGTGTGAGGGCGGAGGCCCCCTGAGACCTCGTGGGCCCGGAGGTACTCTGCGGGCTGGAGGTGGTGGCCGCTCGGGTCCGTTTGGGCCATTAGGGGCGTGCTGACGGTGAGGGTGGTGTAGACCTCCGGCTCGGGGCTGGACGAGGTGACGGTGGGGACCTCGCCGGTCGAGGCAGGGCCTTGGCTAGAGGGAGCCTCTTCTGAACTGGGGGTGGTGTAGCTGATCTGACCGTTGGGGTCCAGGTGAAGCCCATGGTGGTACGAGGAGTAGACACCTCCCTCCAGAGGCTCCTTCTTGATGGACGGCTGGCCGGCGTTGCTCATGCTGTAGAGGACTGTGCTGTGGTGCAGAGACGTCATGGTCAGCTTGTCCTGCTGCTGGAAGGAGTCGTCACTGGAGGAACTCACTGCTACATTGTTCAGAGGCATCGAACCTGTGGTAAAACAATGACAAATCAATACAGTATCTCTACTTCCAGTTCAGATCCCATTCCCACTGCTGGATCTCCTTCTCATTCCTCACAGTATTATACAGTATGTTTCATTAACAGCAGGCCTTGGCCCCAAAATTGCTGTTGTGTGTCTCACACACTTTGTGTTCTTTAAGCTCGACCCCACGGTGCCCCAGAGAATGAATGCAAAACTCTGCCAGAACTCAACAGCACGCTGCAATTTTCTGTTTTTCCTTATAATTCATCCTGGTGTAGATTCTCTGCTTTCTGTCAAACTAAGTGCTGTAATGGCTTATTCCCTGTTAGTACGTTTCGTGGGCCTCTGATTGTCTGAAACATATTTCTCCACCTCCCCGCTCTGCAGATCAAGAGTGCAATGATGATGAGTGATGGTGACTTCAGGACTTGTTTTTATTCATCTCTGGGGTTTTCAAAGGAGGTGTGTGTGTGTGTGAGAGAGAGAGAGAGAGAGAGAGAGTGGGGCCCTTCCCTGTTTCTTCTGCTCTGTGTTATGTGTAGTATCAGCCCTTTGGGCTATGGCCCAAATGCAGACAAGCCAAGAATAAAGCAGCTCAGATATATTGGGTGGACGTAGTAGAGATCTGTTGACAAACCACCAGGGACGTGCAGTCTTGCACTGGAACATCTAAGGAGGGCAAAGAGCACCACTGACCTATCACGCTAAAAGATACAAGGATACAAGATCTATTTTGTGATATAAGACTCCTGTAGATTTGATCTGGATTTAGTTTATCCTGATGCTGCGGTAGATCTTATTTTTGTCTTCTGTTGGCCTTAAAGCCTGCAATAATGTAACAGCATTACTCTAAAGCAAAATTGTTGTATTTATCCAACAGATTAAATGGTTGAGTGAATGCCTCTAAATGTATAAGAATCATATCTTCATTATTAGACAACAGCTCACACTCCTTATTAAGAATTAATGATGATAAGTCATTAGTCACCAGGTCAAAAATACTGTGATATTCTGTCATTGTTATGCATCTTTTTCTCATTATGTATTAATACATTTCTCAAGTATGTAAGCTGTAAAAGTGAAGAATTTTAATCAACACATCACTTCCTGTACCCACCTTGTGGGATTGTTGATGCAGAGGAGACAGAGGAGAGCTGCAGGGGAGGAAGACCTACATCGCTGTTGAGTAATGAGCTGCCATCACTGTCAGAGACTCCACTCGGTACCTGGACCAGACTGTAGCCGCCCAGCTGCAGCGCACCTGACGAGGAGCTGAACGTCAGCACGGACGAGCCCCCGTTCTGGGCGGCCATGGTGTGGATCCCCTCCAGCTTCACCTCGGCTCCGTTCACGCAGCCGGAGTAGGGGGCGTACTGCAGGCTCGAGTCCTCGGCAGAGCCGCCCAGTCCCTTCTCCTGCCCCGTCTGCATCTGCATGTCCACTCCGGAGCTCCCCAGCAACACCCCACCGGACGGCCTCAGGGGGTTGAAGGCCAAGGGCTGGATGCCCAGATTGAGCCCGTTGAAGAGGATGTTTCCAGGCGTGTGGAGGTAAGATGAGCCACCATTGTGAAAAACGGTGGGAGAGGTGTTACTGGTCACTAGGCTTCCGTTGTAGAGGCCGCCACTGCTGGATCCAGGGGGCATCTTGATGTCCCCGATCTGCTGGATGACCACCCCACTGTCCAGAGGCCCCGTTTGAATCCCATGGGTGATCACCCCATCTGAGGAGTTAGAGAGGGGCCGGGGTGACAGCTCCTCCTGGCCTTTACTAGACTCATCCTCTGTGCTGTGGTTTCCATCAGATTCACTGTGAAAAAAGGCAGAAAGAGATGACGAATGGTGTGTCACAAAACAAAGGGAAAAAGGAGGGGAATCATTTGTGGTAAATTATTGTTAGAAGTTGACTTTACTCCAGAATGGAATAAGATTGTGTAAATGTGTGAGTTCCTGATAAAGGCACTGAGTGCTTTTCTTCCCTTTGTGTAGTTTTTTGGGAAAGAAGACACACTCTAAAGCCTGTACAATTAGAGCATAAACCATTATAATGGCGTTTATTTCCTTTCACCCACATCTTGCCTGTAACCCGACGGGCAAGTCACATTTGTTGCTGTGTTATTACAGGCACCCCGAAACAGGCTGTGTTTGTGAATGTGAAGCCCTCTACACCTCAGAGCTGCACTGACAACAACCGACCAACACCAACAACCGTGCAACCATTTGGCGCAATAAATTCTGGCGTGACAAAACACTTCCAGCACTGGTAATGAATGGAACAAATGGCTGAAACCATTTATTTGTTGTTCCCCTCAAATTCAAAAATGAAAATTAAACCTAACATATTTTTCAGCTTTCAAGCCGCAGCCTTTAAAAAAAACAATATGGACGTAGCTGCTATACTTTGTTTAATAAACCCCCTCGTTTTAAAAAGACAGTTAAAACAGCTACCCCTTTTCCACTCCTCAGCGCCCCCAACACACACACACACTGAAACATCAAACCCCCCCCGCCCCCACTTCCAGGAAGCTACAGAACAAGACACAAGTTACTGCAAAGTGAGACAGTCCAAAACATTACAGGTTATAAACATTAAAACACTGATTCAGAATAATTCTAGTCGCTATTTGAAAGCAGCTGTGATGGTTTGTGTGTAAAACGCTTGCGTGTATGTGCATGGCAATGAGAGGTGTGTGTGTGTGTGTGTGAGAGAGACAGGGTCACCTCCTCAGAGTGCGTCAGCTTTGTTCACAGAGAGAAACATAGAAGAGCCAAAATTCAGTCTGTTTGTGTGGGAAGATTGTAGAATGAAACGCAGGAGCTGGTGGGGCCTCGAGATCCTCTTTCCAGGTATGAGAGAGGGGAAAAAATGTGATTATATGAAATGATTTATATGTTGGACTGGGACTCACGCACGCGCTGGAGTGTGTTTTGTAAGTTCGTGCACGTCTACACACACGTATTAATACGAGAAGAGTTAAAACACCTTCTCTGAATGGTTTGAATAGTTTTTCAGGAGTTACACTCTGTGTGTGTGTCGGCAGTCAAGGGCACTGGAGTGTGTGGGTGAAGTTACTATATTGTTTAGTTGTATGGTTTCCATATTACTACCAACAACACACTTCCAAACCGGATCTGAAAGGCAACCCTTCATGTTTAAAACATTAAGCGTGCTCAAACCCTTTTACGCATTCTTATTTTGTTTCAATTAGAAACGCCAATGATTCCACATCGTCAAGTCTTAAAAGTTGAGTCCGACGGGGAGATTACCAAATCCACTGGCCAGTCACTGACTTAGATGTGAATAGTTTTCAAACCAGCGCCCGCTTCAACGAAAAAAAAAAGCTTTCAAATACTTTGTTAAATTTGGCCGAGTGTATTTCAATTGCGCCCTTCGCTCTGCTGCACTCAGAATTGTTTTTAATAATTTGGTTTATTTGAAGTTTGTGCGTCGATTGATACTGTTGCCCCTCACCTTTTTGATTGTGCCTCGGACGGGTTTCTGTCTGTCTCCTGTTTTTTGAACCAGTTGCTGACCTGGGTCAAGGGAGAGTCCTGTAATCTTAGCGAGATTTCTTTTCTCGGCAGGAGACAGGCACCTATTCTGATTATACAGATCCTTAGCGCGTTCGAGACCTCTCCTTCGAGCAATACACAGATCTCCTCGCCGTCCCAGATAGTCCTGGGGAAGGTACTTTCTCGGATCCGGTACTTGTCCACGGCGCCCAGGGGTCTCCCCGCCTTCTCCGCCTCGTGCGGGCCTTGTACCACCAGATCTTGCAGAAAGGTGTGGTTGGAGGGACTGGAGCTGTGGTTCTCAGAATACTGTACAGCTCCTGATACCGAGCCTGGTGGAAAAGCGACGAGCGCTTGGAGCTTTCAGGATGCTTTTCGTTGCCATGTGGTCGCTCTGTGGCAGGGGACCACAGGAGCCTGGCCAGCCGGTCACGTGCCTCCCTGCTGGCCTCAGACACACGCCACACTTGCTCCAGGGAGAAAGCCAGAGGAGGAAGCGGCATCACCAACAGCTCGTGCACCGCGGCGTCTGTGTTTAAGTCGCGCGCTCCACGGACAACTCCGCCGCGTCCAGCGCCACAAACAGTGCACTCCCTTATCACCTCCTTCATTTCCCTCTGCAGTGTCATTTGCTCTTGTGACTTCTCCGGCAGAAGAAGAAGACATTTTTTTTTGTTCAAGCCTTCCCTGGTAAAATTATCTCCCAAGCTCGATCAGGTTACCTCCTCGCCAGCGGGCTGATCGGATATCTGACAGCAGCTGTAAGTAGATATCTCTCTCCCTTTTCTTCTTGTGACTTTTACTCTGCAGGGACTGGAGCTGGGGAGACACACTGGGGTCTATCTGCAGGAGAGCCACACTGGCCATGATGGGGCCCATAAGGGTGGAGCAAGCCGATTCAGGCACAAGATATTTGGTTTCAGCTGTCAGTCATATAACTGATATAATTCCATTAAACTCACCTGTACAAGGTGAGTGCTTTGAGACCATTAAAGGAACGAGATATTCTCTGTTCCTCTGTAGGGCCACGAGCTGCCTTTGCCGTAGGTTTGTAGACTATAAGCACCAAAGTGTTTTATTCATTTTATCGAAGAATGGAATTCAATAATCCTGGAATTACTGTCCCTTATTGTCTTAATCCAGATCATTTTGACTCACAAAAAATATAAAACTTGACTGAGCTGGATTAGTACTATAATCATCCAGCACACTCCATCTTAGCCTGTTCCTGGAGCTTTTCAGTTTTCATTGTATTGCAGTACTCTCTCAAATCTGTATGTCACAAGCCATAAACTCACTGAATAAAGTCACGACAAACGTTATGATCCCAACAAACAATGTCAGATCAAATCTAATACGCAAACATATAATATTTAGTAACAGCTACAGAAACAATCAGAGTCACATGAATGACATTTGTGTCTTCCTCTGAGCTCAAAAGTAGCTCAGAGTATTGGCTCACCATTCCTCTACCCTCCAGAAGCCTAGTCTGGCATTAATGCCAGATGATATTATATTTGTGAAATAAATATAGCCAACATCAAATATCACTCACCATACCTATAAAAAACTATATTTGTGTTGATGTATCATATTCATAGTTTCATTCATGATTATCGCAAAACCTAGAAAAAAAGATATTTTGTTTGTTTGCTTGTTTTTACCGTAGTTCCTCTAATGTAATGGCGTCTCTAACATTATCTTAACAATTACTGGCGACAAACGTATCGGCCGTCAACTACAACACAGGCCTGGGCTTTTTAGTAATTGTGATAAATATACAGCAGTGCATCTACTTTCTGCGCTGCAGCCTATAAAAGAATGGTTTGAAATAAACCAATCTCCTGAAAGGTAATCTTCACTGTTTTTTGTCCAGTATATTGCTATAATATACATTTCTGTCTTCAACATACGTGACAACGTAAGGTCGCAATCATAGACTATATCCATAATTCTACCCCTGTGGATTATTTTCCTAAATAGTTACACATTCAACCAGAAACTATATGATGTCAGAAGCCCTAGGGAAGAACATGCAATTGGGTTTTGGTTTAGTATGTTTTAGTTCAGTTTACATTGGATCATGGAATAAATGTTAGTCATGCTTAATAAATGCATAGAGGAGACAATCATAATAAAAACAAACCGACTATATTTTTCTCTGTGAAATAAACGTCTTTTACCTCAGGCCCCTAGGACTCCTCTGGGACCCCAGGATATACCTGCACCCACAGTGTGACCACCGTTGCTGTAGAGGTCATCATTAGAGTGGGAACTACTCTCTAATAGTGGAGTTTCCCAATCATGGACCACATTGTGTGTAGCGCAGCAGTTCGCCGCCTGTAAAGTGAGAGCTGCTGCGTGTTGACCTCTTCCGAAGCTTGTTATTTTGTGTTGCTCGCACAGGAAATGGATGACCAGGGTGTCGAGGATGCAAAACAACCAAATACAAGACCCGTCGATTGAAGCTGATGGTGAACGTCTGCGGCCCACACGCTGTGGTATTTACCCATCTGACAGCTAAAAAGAGAAGCCAAATTGAATCAGAGTTTCCACCACAACACGACGATGTTTGGTCTTCAAACTGTGCAGAAAGACACACCAGCACAATAAAACTCCTAAAGCAGTGGTTAAGTCTTATTTTAAAATTCTTCCCGCCTGTTGTAAGCTTTTATCCTCAGTTTTAATAAACCGGACGTTAAAGGGTTTGCGACATTTTGATGCTTCTTAGACTCTTAGCTAACAGCTAACGGTCTGTTGTGCTCAGTGATGATGATATAAAAGATGGATTATAAACACTTCTATATAATATGCGTTATTCTATATAAACAGTGGCTAGCCTTCAGTGAATGCGCAGCTTCAACAGGCAGTTAACACAGTTTTCAAAATGAGTTTATCCTCTGTTTCAGTTTTGATGCGCATACCTGTCAAACCTGCTGGACACTGACAGACCTCACAATGACACCACAATAGTCGTTGTTTGTTAGCGTACTGTAATCTCGCACCCTCCTCTAAAATACAGGTACAAGTCTTTGAGGGTGCTGGCATTTCGTCACACTGCTTTGTTCGCTATAGACCAGTGGAAATATTACTTTGTGTGGAAAGTACAAAAGTTCAGGATAGCAGGGAAGAAGTGACCAATGAGGGTATGAGTATTTGTGTGTGAGTTTAACCTTTGTAAGCACAAAATGATCTCCGACTGTTATTAAAGATTCCAGCTTAAATGCACAACAAAATCTAATCACACAAAGAATTTACGCTTATAGGAGGAGGATCAATGTGTCTCTTTATGCTTAACTTCAGAAATCTACATATACTCTCTGTAAATTGGCTGTTATGGATTTTATATAATTACAAGCGGATACGAAAATCATATGCAGACATATTACAAAAAATGCATTCCTTTACACTTTCATCGACTATCTCAGGCTGATTACTGAACATAGCTCTTTTAAGCGTACTAAACCTCTGTGATAGGTATGGTCTGGAGGGTCAGTTACAGCATTTGTACCTAAAACCTAATTAGGATTCATAGTTTTATATAAAACAGAAAAAAAAACCTGTATTTCCTGTCTAAATGACCAGAAAATGAATTAAATGTATTTAATTTACAATGACATAAAACAAAGAAATGTCGCTTAAAGTCTTTGCTTTTGTGAAGATAAAACTGATAAATAAGCTTTTTGTTAATGATTAATCAGTTATCCTAGTGGAATAATTTCGTTTATTTACTTGATTTCTCAATAAAATAACTTTTCTGGCACTAGTTCACACTTATCCTATGTAATGTCACTGCAGTTTTGATTAGGCGTCACAGTCATGTCAGTAACTGAACTCGTAAAACTTGGTTGCTCGCATTTCCACTCTTTAACCTTATCCATCGGTTTAAAAACCTGGTCATTTTCAAATGGAGAAGGGGACATATTCTCTATAGGCATCATGCAGTGGCCAATTGGTAGCCTGATGAGAGCATCTTTTCGACCCTGTCTGTTTATTGGCCGAACCATCAGGGCGGCCGTGCTTTGTCATCAGGTCAGCGAGCTCGCAACTCACCGCCTCTGTCTGGATGCGGGGCTACCGCAGAAAAATTAAAATGATTCTGCAATGAAGCAATTTAGAGAGATGTCCTGGCTAAGTCACCTTGGTTGTTCCTCGGGCGGTGCGTGATGGTTATGCACCACTTGGAAACTGCTGTACTCAAACTGTATTAGTATTTCATCACTGATGTGATTTGGCTTTTTGTTTGCAGCTAGGCTCACTGAAGGTTGATGGATACAGAGGTCTGTGCTGTGGCTTGAGCAATGTGTGTTTTCAATTTCCACAGTGACTGATTTCCCATTGTAATCAACGCTCTCGCACAAAACAGTGACTAAGAAAGAAAGAGTATGGAAAAGATAAATGATCAGAAAACACATAAAGCCTTTACATTAACGTTGTGTCTTAATGTTAAACTTAATCAAACCCACAAATTAACATAAACTTTACATCTGCCATATCCTATGATAATCCCCCAAAACTTGATTATGATTATGTCCCTTTACAAATACACATGCAGACTAAAAAGAAAAGTGAAATTAAATTACAACTAAAGAGCTCTGAATGATTATTCATTGTTTGTCAATCCACAAATCAATCAACTAGCCAATTTGATAACTGATTAATCAGTGAGTAATTCATTAAGCAAAAAAACCAAAACAATCATTGAATCAAGCATCAATAATTAATAATTGTAAAAATGGATACATTTGAGTTTAGGCTACTGTGGAAGCACTAATAAATGCTAACTTTCATTTTGTGAATATGATTGTTATTGGTTTAATAGATTTATTGAAAAAACAATCAATGGGTGTTCATTGTCGTAATCATCAGCTGCAGCCTAGTTGGACTCTCCAGCTCCGCTCTCTCTGGTTCATTCATTTAAAACAGAGTGTTTGCCTCTTTTCTACCTTGGTCAGGCTGAGCTGCCATTTCAGTCTAGTTGACCAGGCTTCCTGCCCAGCAATGCAATGCAGCATTGGGCTTCTCCACCTCTGGCATGTGTCTAAATTTAAACCCCACCACGGCATTTTGTATCCCTGTCAAGCGGGGGCGTTTGATGTGTTATTTATTACCTTTGCACAATGACACCAGGCCCATATCGCTGGCATTTGACACTGGGCACACAGGCAGGCTGAACAATGTGGTGGGTGGACGTTAGTCTTAACGGGATGGGCACACCTCATTAGTGAAACTAGTTTCCTGTACCTGATGGTTGCATACTTAGGTTGATAAGCAGAAGTTAAGTTTTCATTCTTCCTGGACTTGGATTGGCATTCAGTCTTTCTTGATTTGAGTAGAAAAAGGCTGTGAATAAACTTGGAAGGAACAGACTTTGAGTTACATCTGTGAGTATTGATACCACATCACTGCAGCCAGGGAGATGATTAGCTTAGCTTCACATAGAGCTTGCTCATGGAGACAGCTGCTTAGCTTTGTCCAGCGTTCAACAGTTCTGCCTACCAGCACCTGTAACCCTGTAAAGCCACAACTTGTCATTTACATGATTTATTTACTACACTGATTAAACAAACAAGATATAACATATTAATTAGTAAACTTTATAGGTGTTTTTTTTTGCAACCATTTGTGAGCCACACTGGCTGTTACTCCTATTTCTAGTCTTTGCCAAGCTAAGCTAACACCTCCTGGCAGTATCTTTCTCAGCCAGACTTTAAAGTGTTATGGATCTTCTCATAAAAGCCTCCATAACAATGCACTAATCATATTTCCTAAAATGTTGAACTGTTCCTTTAAGAGGACATCTTCTACAAGTTCAAAGAGGCATTTTGCAAAAGACGAGTTTTAAAATCTTGTTGCATTTGCTGCTATTAGACAGCCTAACCTGCACCACCTCAGGGTTAACTTTGCTCCACAAGCTTTTGGTTTCACTGTATTTTTAATAATATCATTAAACTTTCCATATTCCTGTTTTTTATTTTGACAAACATTGAGTTTGTGATTAAAAGAAAAAACTTTTAAATAATATAAATTTATGTGGGGAATCTCTGCCACTTTGCTCTTCTATTCTCTTTTTTAAGATCACTAGAGTCTGACACCATCCGCATAAGCAGTCATTTCTTGGGCCTCAGCGTTTTTGACTGTGCTGCGGGTATTGTAGGTCTGAGGGGCAGACGGAGCGCTATACCAGGTTTAAATGTAACAAAGCCAGCTCTGCTGTGTGAACTGGAACTTCTGGCCTCTGAGAAAGCCCTTAAAAGATCATGGGCTTCGTGACGGAACAGGTGAATCAGCTCCTGTCTGTACATAGTGTTTTTCTCTCTTTTTTTTGCCTGGGAGGAGGCACTGGGCAATGTCACTGGGGCTGGCACAGTGGTGGGGGAGCCTCTTTGCTGACCAGGACCCTGGCCACCCTCCTCACACCCCCTTCTCTGTGCTGACAGCTGCAGGATGGGAGATGGGAGCCTAGAGCTCAGGCTCTGGGACGGGTGAGGAGAGGGAGGAGTCAGGAAACACTCAGTCAGCAGCAACAGCCCTGGGACACAAAGATGGCAAGCTGCTGAGATCTGACTGCTCCTTAAATGTATCTGCTGCTCTGTGTGCAAGCACTATAGCCTAGCCTGGCAAAGAAGTTTCTCAGGTCCCCTTGAACACAAATTACAACAGAGCACACAATCTGAAAGCTGTCATAGAACTTCAGAGGAAAGATGGCAAATTGACTCAAAAGTCTCCTCCCTCCCAGGCGTTCACCTCTTGCTCTCTCTAGTTACAGTTTCCCCTGAGTTCTGTTGTACATTATAGGGCAGGGCAATTCGCCCCTCCTGCGCCCGTGACTGATGAATGGGCTCTTTGTACTGGGCCTAATAATGAAACAAATGAATCCTCCATCTACCTCCATATGGCCAGGCTATACATCTCACTGTAGCCTGGGGCCACAGTGAACATCTGCCTCTTTCAGGGTGCTGCACTTCCAGGCAGCCGGGCTCCTCATGCTCTAGGCACCAACTGGACAAGAGCAGATGTTTCTGTCCTTCGTTCCAGCTTTCATTTTATATTGCTTCGCTAAAATTAAGCCTAAACTGACATCTTGTAAAATAGTCACTGGTGCCGTCCTGTTATCTGCCTGTATAACACTGTGGCTGGTGTAATGCACTTGGCAAGTTGGACATTTGGCCATATCAGGATACTATGCCAAACAAATGACTCCATGGCTCTGCGAGTTCTCCTTTAACTGTTTCTTTTGTTTTGAATCCTGCTGATGTCATATGCGTGATAGCTCTGTCATGATTATTCTAATAAATCTTTTGACTGGGCACAGTGTCTGATCATTTAACATGAAAAGTGACTCAATACCGTCCATGGTGAAAAAATCTGCTTTTCCTAAGCTTTGACATAGTATAAAGCAGTGACATTTGGAAACCAAGATGTGCAGATGGTTCTGGATGTGACTCACAAGGACTTAGAGTGCTGGCCTGGCGTTTATTATAGCGTCCCATCATGGGGAGATTTGAACGTCCCATTGTCCTCAGTGTCCTCCTCCTTGAGTGTGACTGATGGGTCGCCTACCTGCATAAAGGTGTGATTGATGGCTGAGCTCAGGGTTGTGCCTCAGGTACTCTGTAGTTGGTGCCATGATGTGTCACGATGGTGCATGAAGTAAACCTTCCTGTTTCAGCCTCGGCTTTACAAATTCCCCAACATCATCCACAGTATTTCTTGCTGAACAAGTATTGTGTCCGCAGTGGAGGCATTGCTCTTTATAGCGAGAATCATGATTCATGGTGGCTTTATGCAGGAACCAAAGCCGCCTGAAAAAACTCATCAGCAGCTGTGCTGTACTGCTACATATTTGTCTTGGAAGTAATCATATCCATTAAACGGGTTATAATGTAGATGCTCTGATCAATATGCCTGGATTTCCACGCTTCAGCGTTAAAAATGTAAGCAAAACCTCATAATACAGCGCTGCTTCATTTTGTTTATATCCAGGAATAATAATGACATTTCTACAGCAGACAATGGAGAAAAATTGGACTTGTGTGTGAATGGTAGCACAGATCTTTTAAAACAAGATAAACATTCAGATAAAGAAAAGCCTTGAGCACAAATAACTGTTCAGTTTAAAAATAGTTAAGTTTACCTATGAACTTAGAATACACAAAACACTGCAGCTGTCTGATTGTGTTTCTTCCCAATTATATTTATTCTTTTCCCAAATTACGTGAAGGCCAGGTCCATTCTTATAATGATAGACTACACTGTGAATTACTAGGCGGATTTTATCATATTATACAGCATGGGAATATTTGTGAGGTCTGTTGTTGAAATAACAATAAAGCAAATGTTTTCCAGGGCAAGCAGACCTCCACTGATGGAATTGTCAAGACTAATTCCTCTTGTCTGAGGTAGGAGGCGTATAATAAACATTCCAATCATAATCCCGTACATCTTTGAGCACTCAGAGGAAATTTTTCCCTTATGCCCATTATCACCATGCGCCTGATGATAACTTACAGGCCCAAAAAAAAAAAACACACACAAATTTGCTTGACTGAGGAAAATTGTATTACAGCAGCCCATATGCCCATCACTTCTGCCTTGCTGACTCTCAGGCCTGCCTGAGGGAGGGTCACCTCACCAGCATCAGCGGCTTGAGTAGTATTTTCTGTTTTTGTTATACCCCACCCCCTCCTCCACAGATGGGGAGCTGCGTGGAGATGCACTGTTTGTCTTGGCTCAGCTTGCTTTCGTTCAGTGCGACCACGCCCGAGAGAAAAAGCAACTTCCATTTGACTCTTAGAAGACCGACTGTAGTGGGAGGTGATTCTGCGAAATTCTGCTGAAGATGTGAGTAGAAGGGTTTGCGGGGGCAGAATGATGAGAGAGTCTGCGGCCCCTGCATGTTTATGTGTGTCATCGTGCCTCCACATGCCATGCCTTGTCTTTCCTGTTACTATTTGTTTTGAACAATGACTCTCCCCAGGGGCTCAAACGGGAAGGCTCTTTCCCTGCCAGGTTTTTACTTCGCAGGCCCTCCCCGCCCTCTTTCTCTCCCTCTCTCATCTGTTCTGTAATAGCCCCTTAATTGACATCTAATGTGTGCCTATTAGGCAGAATGCAGACATGGTATTATAAAATGGTTGATTTAATGGAGGCTATTAATGTCAGTCACATATTGCTTTCATCAGGTTTTCTGTGTGATTCTTCTCCTCTTTTAGATACAACAAGAGATTTGACTTCCCATACCATTTCATGACTACCTGGAGCAAGTGGAGACGCGTTAGGAGCACCAGCTTCTGTGATGGTTCTCACCAGCGCTGACGATGTTTTAGCCATTCGCATATCTGCCACGGGCTGGGATCAGGGTAGCTCTGCCAATGCTAACCGCATCTTGTTGTATTTTTGTAGACTTTTAGCTTGGGCTATTAAGTTGGATATGGTCGTGATCGACGCCTCTCTAATTTGTCCGATGGCCAACTGTGTCTGCCACAAAAATTCCTACAAAGTTTCTGCCAGTATGAAGTGATATCTCACAAAACTGTTGACACCCAGAACTTCACTGAAATGGTCAGTTGTACCCTTTGTATTGTCATGACAAAGGGTTGAACCAGAACTTTCCTGGAAACTAGAGAAGCTGTGTTTTTATGTGCTGGCCGCAGCACTAAGTCTATGAGCCGAATGGGACTGAAGGGGTGGAGACGGGAAGAGGCTGTCTGGTGTCATATTGATCAGATGTCCAGCTCCTATAATGCGCTGGTGCTTTTAGCTGTAATGGACCGAAGAAACAGCTCCTGTGGTCTTATGTATAGGTTTGGGTGGTTGCTATTGATATCTATTCACTCAAAGTCCACCAGCTTGTCTGTTTTATGCCTTTAAAACAGTTTTCTTCTTAAATTTCCACTTAGTACTCCAGAAGATCTACTATCTCACTTTAAGTTTAGAGACATATTGAATTACCAGATACTGTTTTTTAAGGCTGCACCATTCCATCGAATGGAAAATTCTACATGTCTTGAACATCAATTTATACACTTTTCTCAGTGTTTCAGCTGGTTGATTGTATACTGGAACTCTTTGGATCTTGATTTGCACAACACCTGAGTTTGAGATAGTGGACACAAAGTCTCTTGGGTGAAGAGGTTCGCGGTGATTTATGTGTCCTCTGTGTAGTGTATGTGACAAACAACAGAGCACCGGCTGGGGATGGGTGATACAGAGGCGAGTTTTCATCCAGAATGAGCTACACTTGTACGCATTATCAGTGTCTTCCTACTGGTAACTATAATTTGTTACTAAAATAAACTGGGAGGATTCCTCAGAGAGAATCAGACTGGTCAGGTACAGTTTGGCATCACTGAATCTAGCTAGAGGTTTGACCTCCAGGTCAAAGAGACTACAGTGTGATTTTTTTACAGCATGCTCTTTCTCGTTAACCTGTCTCCTCCTCAGACCCGAGCAGAGGAGCTAGAGGAGCTGCTGTTGCTGGAGCAGCAGGGCAATGAGCAGGCGGGCTGGAGGTGCTGGGAGGAGCAGAAGAGCAGCTGGGCGGAAGAACAAGCAGGCTCTGCTGGAGCAGACTGGTAAGCTCGTGTTGCATGTATGTGTCTGATAGTCATTACAAAATGAGCAGGTCAATTCAACAGTGTCTCTGCACAGAAATTCTTTACACCCTCAGCCTGAGGGTTCATGGCTGTGAGATCATTAAGAGCTTATTACCAGTCATTGTGCTGCAGGCTGCATTGTCCTCATTCTGTGATTCCAAAGCCTCTTGGCTCCATTGTGTTGAGCTGTGGGCTTTGGAAGTGATTGTTCCTGCAGAGCGGACTGCTGAAGGACCATCACAGATAGCAGGCTAAGCTGTGTGTTTGTTTGTTTAAGGCACAGGGCCTGTTGACTGTAGGCAGATGAGATCAGCTCTCACCCCCCACCCCTGGGGAACTCTCCTGAGCTCTGACATCTGTATGTCCCTGTGGCCAGAAAGCTCACTGTTCTCTCATGAGTACACAAGCCTATGCCAACACACATATTTAGATTTCTTTGTTGCTATTTCCTGGAGCAGCGGCTAACTAATCAATAAAATACATCACTGGGAACTTGGAACACACTTTTTGATTATTGTTCTAATCAAAAGTAAATATTGAATTTATATTATTTGTCTGCAGGCATATTTTTCCTCAAATGTATTAAATTTTTTCCCCTCAAGATCTTTGTGAAATGAGATGCAACTGTAATGTGATGTCAGACAAATAAAGTATGTAAATGAACCCAAGTGCTTATTCAAAATAAGTGTAAACCTCATAAGTGAAGGTGTCAATTTTTGCAGTCATAGCAGATCTTATTAGTGTTAGCGTTAGCCATTAAATTGCTTTTGGTTTATTGTTAGATGCTAAGACACCTCCAGACTGTTCTACCGCTGCTGTCCACCCTATCAAAAATGTCCTACCTCTTCAGTGAACAACGTGTCCAAGCTTGTGTTCTTAGACATCAGCGCTTGGCAACACTCCACTAAAGAAACTGAAACGTCCGACCTTGCATTTAATGGAGGTGAAGGCGGCGCAGTGCACTTGAAGCAGCGTCCCCTACAGTGCCACGGTTTTGTTAATATGGCTTGCATCAATAATGTGGCAGCTAGCCTGAAAGCACCAGTTATCCAGTTAGACAGAGATGTCTGGGACAGAGGAGGGGGGGGGGGGTTGCTGAGTGCTTGTGTTTTCATCTCTTCTGAACACACAACAGTTGCATGAGAAAAAGGGCTCAACATGTCCAAGTGTCAGCTGTTTTTGCTGCGCAGAAAAGTTCCTGATAAAGCACTTTGTAGTATGTGAAACACACACCTAGATTAACATACTCATAAAATCCCATTTTTTCTCCAGGAGCAGTCTCAACTTCCTGCCACCATCTTGCTTGCCCAACACAAGGTCCGTGCGGCCCAGCTGGAGACCCAGATAGAGCAGCAGAAACAAACAGTCAAACCTACAAATCTGTTTTCAACTGGAATACATATGGTGAGTGCAACATTTTAGGTATATTAGCTCTTCAACCCCCTCTCCAGTCAGACTCTCTGTTGTCTCCCACAGTTGTTACAGTGCTGTTTCAGTGCATTGTTTTTCATATTCATGCCCCATTATCTCTAAAGGTTTTATCAAAGACAACAGGGAACCTGTCGACTGAACTTTTATGTAGTTGAGTTGGAGAATAAAACAACTGTGTTTCAGTTTCCTGTAGGAAACATATGTGATAGGTTGTTGACATGGTCACAACATGGGGCAACTTTTGAATCTTTTTTGTTTTTTATTTGGCATTAGTAGCACAGATAGGAAACATAGGGGGAGAGATAGAAGTGTATGACAAGCAACAAAGGTCCCCTGGTCAGGACATGAGCCATGGAAGTTGCAGTTATGCGGCATTCAGCTTCACCACTAGGCTACTAATGCTCCCACAACAAGGTGGATCATTTTTTTCATGCCAGGCTAAGTTTGTAATTTTCCTCTGAACACGACCTTAGTATGCATAGTTTGGGCTTTGCTGTTTCAGATGAAAGCAGAGTGAGTTCAGTGAAACACAAGAGCTTGAAGAGGCCATACATACAATAAATAACAAATGGCTACCATATTTACAATGAGCCCATGCAGGTTAAGGTCACGTGGTTATATCCACTGGTGGTTGGGTGGATCTGAACAGTTAAGGTCATGGTTTGATTTTAGTTCAGTTCTAATTTAAACCTTATGTGGAGAGCTTGTTGACAATGGAGTGGTGTTAACGGTCCAGACCTTCAAAGGGAGGATACTGGTCCATGTCTGGTGCTTCTTCAGTGTGGGAACAGGCCGTCACCCCTTCAGTCATGTCATCACATTCCTCGGGGCGAGCGGTGCGACCCACAGAGAGAAGCATGTGGGCTCGGGGCTCTGGTCGCTCTGAGCTTGCTGCTTTGTGCTCGTCGTGTCTGGAGAGACCTTCCATTTGGCTGTCGTTCAGGTTTGCAGTCGTTTATTTTCATTTTACTGCGATGAGATAGGTTGTGTCATCACCCCCACCCCTCCCCAGCAACCCTCATGAGACATGGTTGTCTTCCCACAGTTCAGTGGTGCGTGGGAGAAATATCTGCTTAGTACTCACCTAGGCTGAAGCTAGGTTTTGACATACTCAGGTATAACCAAACTCTCTCTTTTACCACCTTTGTTTGACTATTCTGCCCATTTTAATGTGTTTCTCATTGGAGTAGCTCTTGAGAAAGCTCTTGGTGAAATAATCAGGTGCAGCAATAATTAGTGAAACTTTACAAAAAGTGTTAATTTACTCATTAAACCCCAAAGAGACAACTGGCTTATCCCCCACCAGTCCCAAAGTGTCCAATTGATCCAAATGGAAGATGTGGTACTCTGAATCTCACCCCCTTGATATACAGCATGAAGTTAAACTTGCTGATGGAGAGAGAAACAGCATGATTATGTTGCTCTTGGCTTCTTCCGTGGCTGTTTTTCCTCGCTTCTTTCTTCCCATTTCTCTTCATCCTCCCGTCCCTGAGCTCCTGTTGGTGGAGCAGAGCTCTCACCATGCATCTGCTGTGCGCTGGACTGAGAGACTCGAGTCGGGGGAACGTGTGGGTTTGGATTTCCCTTCACCTCAGAGTCCATAAGAATGACTTCTGTTTGACTTGGTGGGGTTTCAGCACAGAGCGGTGGATTCCTGCAGATTGCTGGAATTCATTTATCTGCTAGGTTGTGGTCCCTTGTTCCAAGCAGGGTTTCAGTTTTTCTTCAGCACAAATTAGGGGAGGCAAATGTAAAAACACATTTCTAAAGCTGGGCCACATTATATGATATTCCTTTATGGTGAAGCTGGTTTGCACTCCTCCCTTTAGTGATGGCGATATCAATTAGTGCTATAACATTCAGTCAGTTAATTTATTAGTCAATCAACTTGAGATTAATAGACATCAGTTTTGGCAATCAGCCAGGCATTCACTGAGTCCAGCTTGTGAGGTTCTGGTCCTTGTCTCTATTTTATATAATCCTAAACAGAATATCTTTTGGTCTCTGATAGTTGGTAGAACAAAAGAAGAAGTTGAAAGAAGACTTTGCCTTAAGCTCTGGAAAAAGAAGATTAATCAGTAAAGTAAACATAAGTAGAATCCCCAGTATCGATACTCTCCTGAGAAGCTCATACACAGGGAGAAACAGTTTGATTGTGACAGTGATGAATGGAGAAGGAGCAGATTCATGTCATCTTGTTTTCTCATCTGGATGTTTTTGGTGATGTGCAAGTTCACCAGTCAGAAAAGCATCAATTCATAGTGTCCCCCACCTCCCTACCCCCACCCATCCCTCTACTACCACCACCACCTGCCCCCCCCAGTATTTCAGCCAGATGCTTCACCCTGGGCCAAGGTGAGCCGTCACTGGTGGAATGACATATCTGCCTGTCTTTGACCTGTCCGATCTGTGGAACGTGAGAATGCCAATTCTTCCTCAGCTTCCCGGTGGCTCCAGTCTTTATTTAAAGAGTGATCTAACGTAGCATCTAGCTGTGTCATGTTGTTTACTGGGAACATGCGAGGGGACATCTCAGCCATGCTGGCACTGCTCTTTGCCTGGGTGATTTTCCAGGAGTCGGTGAAAGGAGGGGGGGGAGGGACTTGAACTCTGATCCTGATTATTCTTGTTGTGTGTTAACAAGCAGTCAAATGGATGCTTGAGGAAGTTAGCCGATCCTGAGGGAAAGTAGTCTCGGTCCAGGTGTGATGTGAGGTGGGATGGGCCTGGTCTTGCCTCAGGAATGGTCTGAAATCACTCACTAATCCCTCACTTTGTAGGCACTCTATTGAACTAAAACGCACATACCCGTGTGTTGGTGCATGCGCACACACACATTAACGCACACACCCCTTACCCAGTCTGAGTAAACATCCTTTGAAGAATAAAGTGTCTTTTTAACGTAGATGTCCCCTGATATCAAAAGAGGCCCTCTGTGTGGGAGGGAGGCAACTATTCACTGTTTAAACAGGTTGCTTGTTGTTGTCTGACACATAAGACCAGCCCCAGTGCCAAATATGATGACAAGAGTCATCATGCTTGGCACCTGTTCTGACCAAACATAGAGATGAGTTGAGGGTTATTAGCATATGAATTGCCATTGCCATTGGTTTTTGATTGTATTTTAGCATGTAGGCTTTGTTTGTGCCTCTGAAGTCATTGTGTTTTCCAGTCTAGGAGTGTATGTGTGAGGTTAGGGATTGTCCTCAGCTGCTGTAGTGTCCCATTCCTGAAAGCAGTTGACCGATGGGGAATCTCTCCACCTTGGGACAGCTTTCAGCGCCATCTTAAATGAAAGGTCCCAGGTTCCAGCACTGCTGGGGCCCAGTCCACTCCTCACAGGCGGCAGAGCAGCTGACATACCTGACGAGGCCGGCGTGGGCACCTAATGAAAGCAGGAGGCACACACACACAAAAACAAAGTGCATCTCACACATACACAATCAGCCAAATGAGGGTGGAAGGTTTATCCCTAAACATAGATGTGTAGCTGTCTGAAATAACCCCGGGTTCTCTCTGGCTTTATTCCACTCTACACTTAGGCAGAGGAATTTGACTACCATAGAAAACACAAGCACAAGTACACACACTAACACACACACACATATGCTCATGCTGTGAGCTTGTTTGCTCAGGTCTGTTTTACTTGGTTAAGTTGTCCTCTACAGTGACCTCTGCTCAGCAGACATACTCGTCAGCGCAGGCCAAGCTCTGCTTTGCTTTATTCTGGCAGACTGGCCTAACCTGTTTTGCCTGGGAGTTTGTAGCTACATATTCCATGCAACCCCCACTCACACTGTCACGATCCTCAGTGTTATTTTCATTTCTCTTATTCACACTACCAAGACAAATAGTTAGATAGTCTTGGTAGTGTCAATAGTCAGATATTTGTGTTGTTGTTTATATTCTGAAATTTTTGACATATACAGCATTCACAAACCACAGACGGACAGTTTTATATGAGAGAGTGCATAACCTTTGCCCTTTGGCCTTTTCCCTTTTATTGGATTGTTGGCATGCAGGTTGATAGCTGCAGGAGCTTGGGGAGAGGGGGTCAGCTCAGGCGGTAAAGAGAACCATCAGCCCTGATTGGCACCAGCACATGTGGGCATTCACACCTCTGCCCCTGCCCCAGGCTTGGCCCTGTTTAGGTTGGCCTCAACAACCCTTGCCGGGCAAGCTGGCCAGACCCAGCCCAGCGGAAAAAGGAGTTGTCAGCTTTAGGGGCTTTGCGCTGGGGCAGCTGCCACTAGTCAGGCAGTTATATTTAAACTTGTAAGGCGAGGGGAGGCACTATGTGGGCAGCAGCTTTTACACTTGCTACTTGCTGCTCAGTGGGCCAGTGGGTAGCCCAAAGCCCTTTATCCATACAGAAGCACTGGCAGTGCCAGGGCACAAGGTGGAAGTGAGGGCTGAGGATGGGATGGCACTAGGCTGGCCCCTAACTAGGCTTATTAATTTTATCCCCTATACAATGGTGAGTGCTGTTTCCCTTTCCATTGTTCTCATTATCACTTTGTGCTTTAGTAAAGGGGGCCTCTGGAGCTCTGCTTAAGATAGCCATGGCTCCCTATACCCTCTGAGGCCAAGCAAGTGTATGTGGTTTTGTGTGTGTTTCTGTGGACGTGGTGGAGAGGTGCTGATGGAGAGGTTAGTCTCTAAGCGACCTTGATGTGTCCTGCTGAGCTGCAAAGTCAGGGGAGAGATGGGCGGCCTGGAGAGTGCTGATGATTGTGCAGTGTTTGTGTGTGTGTGTGTGTGTGTGAGTGTGAGTGAGGCACGTGTTTCTGGTGGCATTCTTAGTGGTGACCCACGACCTGAGCTATTGACCAGTCAGCTTTTGATCAAGATTGGCACTGTGAACATCCTACATGTTGAAACCATTTACTCTTGTGCTCAGAACCACTGAGCTTCTAATCTCTCTATTTAAAATTTCATTATTTGCAGTTTAAAAAAAAAACAAAATTGTAAAATAGAAATGGCGAAAACATAGAAGTAGTGCAATCAAATCAAGCAGCTACAAAGCATGTGGGGTTCAGGGAAGGTAAGAAAACGATCTTGCATTTAAAAAATTGATAAAAGTTAGTTTTAAGGAATGACTTGTCAACTACATTGTTCCAATTAAGGAGCAGCTATAGCAAACACCCGACCATCTCTTGTTTTTAATGTAGACTTTCACACAGTTGATGCTGCGCCTTAAGGGCAGACCTCTCATACCTTAAAAGTAATGTGACTTTTATGAGATCCCTGTCCCGTAAAAGTCACATGAATGTCCGCCACATCACTCTCTCAGATGGGCAAACCGTGTTGCTTTCCCAGATGGTACCGTTAACGCGGACAGCAGAGTTAAGAAAGAGTAATGTGACAGCATATCACAAGCCAAATTCATCCCCCCAAGAGGCCTAGAATGCTTAACAGTTTTCCAAGCCAGCACACCTGTCCTCTCTACCAACACAAGGCCTGGCACCAGTGACTACTTTACTTGACCTTTTAAAACGGTTCCACTCTGAGAAGTTGAAGCGGGTATTACTAGATCAGTAGAAGTATATCTAGATCTGAGGTAGATGTAAGGGAATCAGAAGAGCAGAAAAAGAAATACTCCCTCTGGCGCAATGGTGATTTCCTCAAACCATCCTCCCCTGCGGTTTTATTAAGATTGATGGCCCCCAGAGTTTCATTTTAGTGTCACAGGGGTATCATAAGAGTCTTAAATACAAGTTATAAACAAACTTGAAAGCATCACGAGGGCACACATAATTTTGTATAGGTAGTAAGATGGGCCTCCATGATGTTAAAAGCAGATGTTTGTGTTGGCTCTTTCAGTGGTGTTGTTCCAGTGGCCTCTCGTCCCTCAGCCATTTCTGCTCTGCTGGGCCTGGCTGGGGGTCCACACTCTCTCTCTCTCCCCTTCTGTTGCTTTCTTTCACCGGAGCATTTGGAAAACAACATTCATATGCAGTAATTCACACAAGCTTTTAATAGGATGTGATGACTTCATGATTGAAAGTTTCAGCAGTATTATTAGGTGGAGTGGAGGACAGAGCAGGTCTCAGAGGACACAGCTATGTGTAGGATGGACAGACAGACAGCTCGTCTTGTATTAAAGCAGTGTTACCACAAATCGTCAATTCACACATTTTTGTAAATATATTCAGAAGAGCGAAACCTCTTCTTGTGTGTGCATGTCTTACACTGTGTTTGTTGGTGCTGACGTGTCTGCCAGTTTTTCAAGGTGCCCTTGCAGAGGAATGCAACAGAAATTTCTTCAGTCTGAGGGTTGGCTGTGTTCTGTGTGTCGCTTAAAAATCTGATTTACTGCCCTTTAGCTATCTGTTGCTCCTGCTCTGCTCCAGTCTGCCACCGTTGACTTTTCCTCTGCTTCCCCCCTCAACCCTTCGTCCCAGTGCGTGTCTTTGATTGGCGCAGTAGGGGAGTTAAACAGTGCTGAAATTCTGAAAGAAGATGGATGGAGAGACTGAGGGAGTGCGAAAGAGAGGGAGAGTGACTGGGTATGGGTTGGTCGGTCTGGGTTTCATTAATCTGTGGTGGGGCTCCACTGTGTTGGATGAATGGATGAGACAGGATAGAGGATCACTGGCACCTTGGGGTTAAAGGTTGAGTGAAAACCATAGTGTGGGTTTAGTATTTTCTGTTTTAAGGGAAACCGTGTTTAAAAACTGGGCATACAGATGCGGGCAATGGGCTGAAAGAACTATCTGTTTTCTTGCATCCTTTATTTATTGAGTGTATGTATTGTATACATTAAATTACCAAACATAGATAAGTGTCAACTTTTCCCTTACAGTCAAGAAGCAAGAGAGTAATGTGAATTAAATAAAACATAGAAAAGAACAGTACCAGTCATTCCACTTATTGCAGTTTCCTAAGAATGAGGCAGTGCAGCAAAAAAAAAAAACCCTGTTGTGTTTTGAGTAGACATTCAACTTTCATTATTTCTTCTCTGGAAAAACCCACTCTCTTGCTGTTAATATACTGCCACTGTCGCTATCCCTGCTGCTCCCCCCACCTACATGTATAAACCACTGCTGAAAGCAACAGGTTCAGGCTCGTTCCGATAAGGAAGCTGAAAGTCATGTAGTTTTGTGCAGCAATATTAATATATCGATTGATAATACTTGTAAAGTATAAAATACACAGACAGAAGTTTTATTTTAGCAAACATATTGAATTAAATACCCAACATATGAAGATACATTAGTACATTGTTGCTAAAATTGTATATAAATCCAGTCCTGTTCATTGAATTGCAGCATTGCAAATGAAGCATGTTGAAGTAAAGTGTAGAAGAAGTTACAAAATGTAATCACAAAATAAATCTTGGAATGCATCACTACATGTTGATGTAGATTGATTGATAGTAGTAGTTTTTTTCATCTGTACATTTTGTTTTGTCTCTCTAACTATCCTACACTCTGGCCTCGTTCGGACAGTTACCACCAATGTAGTGTTTGGCTAAGAAACTCTGCATCCATTGCCATCTCAGTGTGCATCACTTGGTGCTTTTCTAACTTCCAGCTCAGCTTTGGTTGCTTTATTTCCCTGTGTGTGCATTCGCATGGGTCAAAGCATGTGTGAGGGCAGCTAGTCTGAGGCCACGGGGCACATGTTACTCGTTTAGTTTGGTTTTCATCTGCTCCACTCTGAGTTCTGTTATTTATACTCCCCCTCTACTCTTCTCTTTACCTTATCTCCTATCTGTTTTATCTTCCCTTTGTCTCAGAGTTCCTTTGCTGCTCTCTAGAATAATCTGTGTTTGTTTAGACATCATCTTTTTAATTCCAGGTCTGTTTCATGACTCTGGCTCTTCTTCTGAGTCTCATTACTTTAATGCTGGAGAAAACATTGTGGTCTGACGCTGTGTGGAAATTCCCCTTTTGATGGCAGAGCCCCAAATCGAGCAATTCTACAGTGTCCTTAAGAAGTATCATATTTCTCACTCGATCACCATGGTCAAGAGCATTAGGAACTGGAGTAGCCTGACTGAAATTTCAACTTTAAGTAATTATGGATCGAAGGGTTTTTATAAAACAGACTACAGTTTTCAATTCTTGACACTGTGGGTCTTATAACTGTTGGAGATCAACAGGAGGAACACTTGTAAACTGAAAACTGACGTTCAGATTCATCTTGGTTGGTTGGACGTTGTTTTAGGTGATTCAACGAAAAGAGAATGGAAATAACAAATGATCACAGCTAAACCCACAAACAAAGCACTTCTTGCACACTACGCATAGTCTATCAAATGTTAAGTTTGATCATATAATTTGTTCTTCTACATTTATACATTTTTGGTTGCCTTGTCTTTTGGTAGTTTCCTGGAAATAACCATTTTTGATCCAAAGTATGCTCATTTCCCGTTATCAGGAGTTACATTTCCTCTTCAGTTCTTCTCTGTGACTTGAACGTTCATTTCTTCATGTTCAGATTTCCATCAGGAATAGTTGTTGAGTTGCCAGCAGCGTGTTGACCACTACAAACATGCTCAGTCATTGTCCCTGTTAGGTTTCTCTACCAAACCAGCAGTGCTTGGAAAGTGAAAATGTTGTCAGACGAAACTTCTATTTCCAAACCAGTCAGTCAGGAACTGGTGCTTGTTAATGCTGCGGTTTGATTGACATTAAGCCTTTTCCAAATTGTTTTTCCGTTGGTGTCATCCTGATTATGCCACAGCTATAGTTTCCAGCATTGCGCTGCGTACTAAACGTAGACAATGAAGTTTATTGTCCTGTGTTGAATGTTGTCTCTTTCTGTTGTGTTTTTTTCTTGCAGCGTCAGACGGTGTCTCTCATGGCTGTGCCCAAGGTTGAGGAAGTCCTGTACCACTACAAGCCTCTTCAAGTTAAAACCTATGGACCTCCAGTGCCAGAATTGGAACAGCTGGGCAGACTTGGGTACAAACTTATTTGCACACAATCTTGTCCACACATCTGGTTCCTTCAAGACGAACACTAACTAGGTTTTAATTTAGTGCTGACATTAGCACAGTAAGAACAAGTCAATTATTTGACTTGAGTTTCCTGGGAAGGATTATGTTGGTGCCAAGAAGGTTATAAGAAAAACAGAGACAGAGCTCTGAGACAGTTGAGATTATTTATCTCTATCAAATTTATGAGTAGTTGTTGATTTCCAGTGAAATTTCTTTAAAAGAACTGCTCCATTTAAACCCAAGTTAATATTAAGTAATAGTTCAGCTGATCTACAGCATTCTGATTATACAAGCAGTTTATCAGAGTGAATGAATTAGAAATATACAGACTGAATATTGTCTCAGTTTTCTTTATAATTGGGACCAAATTAGAGAGTTATTAAAGAGTTATTTCTAGGGGCCTTTGTATGAATTTACAGCTCCATATTAGTTAATGTTTAGGGGACTAAAGTGGAACTATGAAACTATAGGACAGGTCAAATATAGTGGTAGTGATTAAGTATCACTGAGTTTTTTAAATTCTCCACATAGCTACAGTTTATTGTAAAGGATGTCGGGTTTGGTGTCAGGTTAGAGAGCTGCTAGAAAGTCGGTCTGCTTGGGAAGTCTGGCTCGTCTCACTTGACTCTCCTCTGATTAACTGGGAGAGTGAGAGCAAATGAGGGGGGAGGAGGCCTGGGAGAAGGAGAGAGAGAGAGAGAGAGAGAGAGAGAGTAACAGCCATCACCCTGCCACAAGCCGCCACAGTGCCTCTGCAGGAGCGTCCATTAACACACACAGGAAGTGCTTTCCCCGACGGCCCCTTTGGGCCAATCAATCCACGACGCCATTGGTCCGGTCCTCACTGAATGTAAGCTATCCATCAGACAGCCCAGCGCCCAGCCGTCTGCTCTGCAACTGGCTGGCACTAAAGCCTGCCCACACACTGAGAGCGGCCCGCTTTTATTGGGTGACAGGAGCAAAACGGGGTCATATTCTTTTTAGGTGAGCTCATTGACTTTCAGCGCTGCTTCACCCTGACAGTAACCTTCATTTGGCTGAGATGTGCGGATCTGAACATAATGTCAGCATGTTCAGGATAAGGATTTTCTTGTTTATTCTTCTTTATTTTTCAGATAAAAGGTGCAACTGACTTTTGTTGTGCAATCACATTTCCCTAATTATCAGGAAAAACACCTACTTAAGATGAAATGTTTTCCTTAAAGGATTGCAGGAGAGTTTAAGCAGAATAACTGGCACTTATTTACATTATGTATTCAGTGAAGTGCTGAGGTCCTACTTCTTTTGGCCAGGCTGATCAATATGCAGATGAAACACATCTCACAATTTTTGCCGCATGCTGGAGCTCAGAGGACGGAGGAAGAGGAGTGGAGGGGGGGGGCGGTGTCAGCAGTTCAGGGGTCCAGGAGGACCGATGCTGGAGAGGAAAGGCTCTGCCACGGAGATAAATGAGGTTTAGTTCAAGAACACCAGTCCCACTGGTGCAGGCCGCAGGCAGTGACACAGACAAGCCCGTTCAGACAAACCACAACTCCCAAGATGCAATGTGCTGTTAAGTAAAAGCAAGGAATAGTGCTGACACTTCTGTGCAGTTGGCAGTTGGTGATTCAGCTAAGTCTGAGGTTTTGTGCATGCAAGTTCATATATACACAGACGATCAAGCTTACGCATACACATGTGCACAGAAGTGTCTCTTAAAGCTGCTGTACATTTTGTGTCATACACACTCACCCTCACCCCCATTATTGCAGTCTCAGCATTTTTTGCCACAACGGAACTTGTGTGATGTGGTAAATATTCACAAGCGTGTGTGCAGAGGAGAGAGAATGCAGACAGCATTTAGAGGGTGAAAAGTGAGTCCCCTGTGTGAGAGCGTTGGACTACAGCTCCAGTCCTATGACCTGTGAAGGGAATATGCTTGAACGTGTGAGGAGATATGGATCTGCCTGAGCGTGGATGAGGTGAAAGGCGCTGTGAGGGGGCAGGTACTTATTTTAAAACAAGGCTGTTTGTCTTGGTCAAGGCCCATGGTGACAGCAGCACCACTGGTGATTTGTCTTGGACGCAGCCATCAAGTGAGACTGGAGAGTTGAGCTCGCACACCCCCTCCCTGGTGGCCCCAGGGCCCCCGGGCCTGGTCTCTTAGACGGGATGTCCAGTCAACACAGGACTGACTGGAGCCATGCTTTTTTATTTCAACTCACTCTTCTACGCTGCTCTCTTTCTCTCTCTTGTCTCGGTGTCTGTGTCTTTTTCGCCTTGTCCCTTTGCCCCCCAAAAAACCGCAGGAGTGCTGCACGGCTGCCAGGAAAAAGAAGGGCCACGCCTCCTTCACTGTCTCCCTCTCTCTCTGTCAGCTGTACCTGAATAAATATGGGCTGAGCTGAGCTCTTATATTAAAGACAGCTGCCTCAATACTGGAGCAGAGTAAAGGCTGCATGTTCAGGCAACAGGGGCCTCCAGAAGTGCCCATTCAGCTCACCCCCCCTCTTCACACACACATACATAACCAAACGCTCCTCCCCTGATGTGCATAGGTGTGCATGATTTGCCACAGAGGATCGGACCCTGACTGTGTGAGGTTTCTATAATGGCGGTATAGTGCTGTCTATCTCATTGACTGGCACATACCCAGAACCATGCGTGAGCCGCAAGAATTACGAGCCGACTATGAATGTAACGTTACAGCTCATACGCCAAATGTCCTGCCATGGCTCTTTACTTTTATGTTGAACAGTAAAAGCCTTTAATAAACAAAATCAAAGTAGAAGTAAATACTGCTTTGGAGACACAAACAGAAACATATGATGTTTATGTTGACATGGCTGTGATATGAATCCCAACACACAGCAGGCAGAGACTGAAGCAGTAGCTGTTTTAACTCCTGCCTCCTCCCGCCGACCCTACTCCTGCTGATGGACATAACCTGAGTGGAAGCACTTCCATACATCAAAATACACCCATGAAGTCATGCCTGTATTGAAGTTAAAATAAGTCGGTTTATATACATAAGCTCACGTAGACGCATGCTGATGACCTCAAAGAAAAATGTATGCTCTATTTTTGTTTTTGTGTGTGTAAATGAGCATCTGGGTCTGACTTTGCTCTCTACAAGAATACTTTTTAAGCTCGGACTGCGTAGGCGATGAAAGACTGACTGGGATCTTGGACAAGGACAAATCATATGGGGGGAAAAAATGGGGGAAAGAGAAATTGGCTGCGGAGCGTTGAAAAATTCGCCTCAAACCTCAAGTGCTGACAATGAAAGCTAGCCAGAACAGTTGTTTGTGTTGGCACAGGTCGCCCTGAAATTAGCCCATCTCTTTCTGACAGAGGTTGCTCAATGTGCTTCGCCAAATGCCAGTGTGTATAATATTTTGAAATTTTGCCTCCTCCCCCACTCCACATTGCTTTCTATAATTGGTGGAAAAAGTGAGGTTTTCTGTTGGGAGCGCTTGTCAGGCATCCGTCTCTTGTCGGTGGGGTGAAGGGGAGCAGCTGAATGAGCAGAGTGTTTAGTCTGGAGCTCCTCTCCTGGGGATGCACTTCTCTGCACGAGGAAGTAGTCCACGGAGCACTTGGTCTCACCAAAACAGACTAGCTGAAGGGTTAAATAGCGATAGGTAGTTTGCTGTGACCCTATTTCATGAACACAGACAACCAGTCATTTTCATCCCCTGGAAACTGCCCCCAAGTCTTCTTTTAAAATGACTCAATCTTTTTATGGACATAGCACAAACACGTGGACTCACAGAGGTAATACATAAATCACATGTGCTCACACACATAGAGTAGCTATGTTTAACGTGTACTTAAAGCACGCCTGCTCACTGTTCTGGTTGGGAGCCAGGGGTTAATGGGTCTCTGAGTGATGCTCTCCTCCTGCCTGTGTTCTTTAGCTTTCCAAGCATCCCTTGGCGTCTGCGTGTTTATGTGAATGGAGTGTGTGTATCTGTTCGTTTGTTTGTTTGTTGGTGTGTTGGCTTATACTGCATGTTAAGTGCTTTGGTGGGAGGGAGATATCCAGAATAGTCAGTGGTGCCATCACAGCCCTCAGTTCCTGGCAGCCGGCTTTACTAGCCTCTCCCTGCTGGGTTGGCCTGACTCCAGGTCTCAGCTCTCCATCTCTCCAGCTCTGACCTAGCTGGCCAAGAGCACTACCAGTGACCCCGGATTTGGCTCTGGTAGTTAGCAGGACCACTAAACATGGTCCATAGAGTACTCTTGAATCCATTTCTGCCATCACTAAATTAGAGTATATGAGGTTTAAATTGCATACAAATCATTCTTTCCTTCCCCCCCTGCTTTCCCCTCTCACTCTGTGATGAAAGTGCAAGTCAGCCATGATATTCTTCTTTCTCATTCTCACACTGTGCGCAGAACAGCCACTCCAGAGGAATCTCGAGAAACGGCCGTGAATAGCTTTTCCATGTATCCCATGTTCTCTGATCCCTGCAGGGCACATATCCATCTGATGGGCCTGACGGGCCTGCAAGGGCATGGGGGCCGGAGGGGTGGGGGTGGGGATCAGAGGTCACTGACCGCGGGGGACCTGAGGTGCAGCACGGGGACGTCAGAGTGCTGAGACTGACAGGAGCAGAGTGATGGCACCTTAGAGAGACGAGTCTCGTATTCTGGGCCTCAAATAGTCAGGCACTCGTGCACTCACTCTCGCACAAACACAGCTTTGATGCTTAAGTTATGAGCTGGAGACTGAGGCGCCGGTTAGCATGACCTCAGATGAACTCCCTCAAGAGCAGTGGTCTTTGATCTACTTTTACTACTATTAGATAATGTCTCAAGGCACATATTTTGCTCTTATTCAGCCAATTAAAATATTATGTGATGTTGCCAAACAGTGCCATTTATGGGAAATGCTTTATTTGGCTCTTGCATAACAATAGGGCTTTCCCTCAAATACTTTGGGGTTGCCACCATAACCAAGACCTAAAGCTGAACTTGGTTTCTCAGATATCTGATATCCTCCATTCTTCCATGCTACACACTCATTGCGCGTGGCAGTGTCATGTGTTGCTAGAGCCAGCATAGCCAGTAACTATAGACTTCAATGCAGTGCCTGTCTGATCATTTAAGTGTTTCCATAGCTTAGATCTAAAAGCTTGACTGCAGCCGTGGGGCTCACAGATTTAAAATTTGCATAGCCAAAAGTATGGAGCTTCGAGTCCAGATATTTGACTTGCAAACCCGTCTGTGTCAACAGGATGCCCCATCTTCATTCACAGCATATAGCCACCGCCTCGCTTTGGTACTCAGCTTCTTGTACTGTAGATGCTTTCTTTCCTCGTTACTAACTAGATCAGAAATAAAGTGGAGCGTGGCCACCGTCCTCCAGCCCCCACCCAGGCCATTATCCCGTCTGTCTCAGTAAACAGACCATTAACAGACAGAGCTGGTGGAAGCCAGATCGCTATTGTTTTCCCTCCCATAGATCTGTGCAAATATTGATCTTCTCTTGAAGTATGAGTCAAAATAAGCACACACTGTAGTTGACTAGAGCCTTTTTTTACATGTGGGTGAGTCATTTCTGACCCAAAGAGCGGGCGGAAACAGAGGGAGCATTACAGAATGACAGAGCAGGAGGTACATTTGTCTTGTGTGTATTCTGGTCATGTGAAAGAAGTCTGCTTTTAGTGTTATTGTTTTCCCTCTGTGGGCTGTGAGCCAGACAGACCAGCAGTCTCCTCCTGAGATGAACCCAGGCCAGGCCAGGCCAACCCAGGCCATTGCCAGTGAAGGAGACACCGGCAGGCAGGGAACTCCGCGGATAACAGCCTCTCTTGCCTCCAGATTTATTTGTGGTGTCACAGCCTAGAAGCGGCAGGGTCAACACCCAGCAAAGGGTGAGGTGATGTCTCTTGACTATTTTAACACACACTGATCTGTGTAGAGGTTTGCAAAGCAGCCGCACACTGTCTAGAGTTGCATGCTTTGATTTTGAGCCTGATGGTGCTCATAACTATGCATACACACAAACTGAGTTGGTGTGTGTGTGTGTGTGTGTGTGTGTGTGTGTGTGTGTGTGTGTGTGTTTCACACAAACAGACTGAGACTCTTTGCCTCTCCCCTGCTCGTCATCCCTGGGGCAAAGGGCCTGTCAATGTACAGCGGGATTAGCTGGCTCATTTTCCCCTCTTAAGAGCTGGAGAAAGAAAACAAACTCCCGTCATGTGGAGCTTGGCTGTGCGGACCTGCCACGCACACCTCAGGGTAGGAGGTACTTCTCCACTATGATGTATGAATTATCACCCTCCCCCTGCTGCACCTTTCCCTGCCTTTTTGTTTTCCTCCATCCCCCATTATACGCTCTTTTCCCATCTTTCTTCCTGATTGAAATCCTCTTTGCCTCTCCCTAGTGCTTGAGGTGCATCAGTGACTGATACCTGTGGGCGCGAATCCCTACAGGAAAACTCTGTTCTTCCTCCTATGCCTCCAAATTGCTCTATTCCCAGAATATTACATCTAACTGTCGAGGCTCCTCTGCTGTGGGTTTGCTTATGGAATTGTGCCTGTACTGCTTGTATTCACTAGATGGCTGCTCATCCCTCCATTGTTCGGCCCCATTTAGTTATGATGACACTGATGTCATGTGTTATCCTCCAGTGCCCCCTCCTCCCCACTCCTCCTCCTTCCTCCTCTAAGCTCTCCAGGGGGCAGAGTTATCAAGTGGCAGCTCAGGAGACGAAAGAAAGATGCTCTCTGTATCAAGTGGCTAGCGGGGTGTGTGATGCCTCTCCAAGCCCCATGGCTGTTGCGGTTAGGTGTGAAGCCAGTGGCCAAGCCTGTCAGCCAGCCTCTACTGCCCCCATCAGGTTAGACTCAGGAGGTGCAGGTCTAATACACAAGTGAGCTTTGGATGAGTAGTGACAGGTGACACTTGGAGTAGCGAGCAGTTGAATTTAGGCACAAGTAGCACAATAGGCCTTTATCGTAGGCGTTTAAACAATGCTGTCTTTAAGAAGCACAAAACAAGCGTATGCCTCAGTCATTATCACTGATACCAACAAGCCGCCTCCTTGAGGACATCTTACAGATCGTCAGTCACTCCACATGAGAATGTATTCCTATGAGCGTTAATGTCAAGTGTCACCCAAAGCTTCTGTTAACACCCTAAACATGTTCTCGTCTTTACTAAGTGTTAGTGATACGCACCTCCCTGTCCTCCGCTGTTTTAGGATGCAGAGAGGCAGACTCAGCCTGTCGGTGGTGATGATAAGACACAGGATAACAGATAAGGGTGATGTAGGCTCGTGAGGATATGATGTAACCCCACTGAGCCCCCCCACCCCCCCACCCGCAAGTACAACTTGAAATAATCTGGTGGACAGTGGGCAGGCTAATGGCTGAGGATCTGTCTCACACACTCGCACGCCCCCAGAGGAAGCTGCATTCGATGGAAAAGAGTGTGACCTATGACCCATGGTGAAGAAAGACCGCTGTTGACAGATATAGTATACCTGTGAGAGTCCTCTGTGTTTGGCTTGTCTGCGGGGGTTTTGTTTCTGGACCGCAGCCTGGACCAGACCAATTCACACATTCTCCACTGGTAAAAATTCTGTTCTGTCGGTTCGCTGTCTGTATCGATACAAACAGCTCTGCCCTTAGATAAACATGTATTCACACACATGTGAATTGTGTAGACACACACATGGGGGGGCGTAAGCACACATCGCACATCCACACAATGCACTCAGTGTGCTGTGTCTCTCACAGGGGTACATTTTCTCTCAGGGTAGAGTTTTAGGGAAGGAGGGGCAGATGGGGCAGCAGTGCTATGAGTGTAACCGGAGCTGCCTGAGGAATGCAGGGGGTGTTTTTGGAGGACTGGAGTGGAGTTTGGGGGTTGAGCGGGGAAGAGGTGGGGGGGGGGGTGACTTAAGGGGTAGGATGGGTGATTAGGGGGTGACAGCTGAGTGCTGACCCCTCTATAATGACAAATCATCTGGCAGGTGTGTGGCTCTGCACCCTCCTCCAGCCCCCGTCATTCCCAGGCCAGGAATCCTCAACCGCTGCCGGCGCAGAGCGCTAAAGGAAGACTTCCGGGCATTCAGTCTGCCATCCAGCAGCCTCATGACTGGCCCTTCAGCCTCTGTTCAGATATAGCCTGCCCTCTGCTTGTTAGTTGCCCTTTTCGTTCACTCAAAACACCAGTCTAAGCTCCTTTGCTTTAATAAACATAGCTAATGAGGCTCCAGTCCTTGGAGCAATCTCGGGTAGGGTTAAGATTTATTGATTTGTCTTAGTAGACATCATTTTTCCTTCCCGTGTGGATCCAACAGAATACAAAGTTTATCTCCCCAACTGCCCAAAAGTCAGTCTACCCTGTTTGGGTCATGAATCATGCTGACGACAAGCTGAATCCAAAAAGCCTCTGATCCTTTGTGCTGTAAAAACAATTGCTGACCCAGGATCAGCAAGTGTGCTGTGAAAGTGGACAGGTGCCAAGCTAAAGCCTGGTCTCAGGTCCATGCTGAGATTTTGAGGGAAAAATTTGAGAGGCATTTGGAATTTATGGATTCTTTTAGAGAATCCCATTCATTCGGATATTGCCTCAAGTTTTCTGTTCCACTGAAGGAGCCAGTTTAGCTTCTTTGAACTTGCTTTATGGCGGACAGGAATGTAAAGACTTCAGGTATGAAAGCAGCCAAACCTCATGCAGTAATTCTGCAGTGAGCGTTGTTTAAGACTGATTCAGATTGTCCTATTGTCTTGTGCGTCAGCTCTGTGGTTTGAATGTTGATTAAGTGTCTGTTCGCTTGCTCGCTGAAATAGTCATTGTAGCATTACAGGCCTCTTTTCTTTTCCATCAAGCCTGGGCTTCCACAGCTCTTCTTAATCCAATTCCAGCCAACACGTGGAGTCTAGACGAGAGGCCCAACAGAGCCTGCACCTCCATCTGATATCTCCAGTTTTTCCTCCAGAGTCCCCCCCCCCCCCCCCCCCCCAAAAAAAAAGCCAAACACCCTCCATTCCACAGCAGCATCACCGATCCAAACACAACGAGGAGCCACACATTCTCAGCTGGAAATCACACGGAACCCGCCGGAACATTTCGCCACTTATCTTTTCACTTTGAATTAAAGATGGGGCTCTGCGGTGTTTTCCAGGCAGCGGGAGCGGGGAATACTTTCGATGCCCCGTCAGGAAAATCTCTGACCGTTTATTAGCATTAGCAGGAGACATTGCCCAGGTATTCAGAGTTCCAGACCCAAGTGGAAAAATGCTGTTAGCTCTGAACTGTTTTGATCCAACTGCACAGGGTTTTTTCCTGAAAGAGCAGGGTAATAGCAGATGGTATGAGTAGAGGTTGAGAAATAATGCAAGCACTTTATCATCTATTATGCTTTTGAGAATATAAACACTCCTGCTGCTGTTGATTCCAAAGGATTATTACAGTAATTCATGCACATTGTTTATGGCAAGAGAGGAGATGTTCATCTGAGAAACATACATCACTACCCTGAGTGTGTATACTAATGGAAAACCCCTGTCATGCTCCCTTGTGGCAATTGCAGTCCGACATGCAAACTGTCACACTGTGTCATTCGGTTGTCTTCATCACCTGCATCCGTCTTTTCCCGCTCAACCACCCCACCCCCCACCCTCAAGCAACATAATGGGCCAGTCCAAAGTGACCCATATTTGCAATAATCGAGGGCTTTGAAAAAGGCCCATATCGAGGTTACCTTCGTATCAGTGGGGCCTAGAGAGTGAAAGATGTTACCGGCCCGAAACGGCTTATGAGACAGGGGCCCTCACGGACGAAATCCAGTCCTCAGAGAAAGGGAGAAAGAGGGGACGGGGGTGGTGGTGGTGGTGGTGGTGGGGATGATGGGGAGGGAGGGCGGGCGTGGAGAGTGTTAGTGCAGGCAGTGAAACAGTAGCGTCAGAGGGGCTCCAAGCGTCCGTTTCAGAGGGGTATTGTGTGTGCGTTGTGTCTCCTTTTATGATTGAAGGCAGGGTAAAGAGCCCGTCTGTTTTCGTAGGAAAGCGCCTAATGCTGCAGATTTTTTGATGCATTTCTTGTTGTTGCACGTCTTAGGTGTGGTCAGTCCGATCTTAATTTTTTTTACAGCATTGTCAAGTGCAGTCATGTGAAAAGAGTAGAGTTTATCCTTCAGCTTCAGGGGCGTCCATAACCGGTAATGTGTATGTACACGTATGTGGCCTGGCCTTTACGGGAAGATGCGGATACAGCCGCCGAGTTAATGGAGCAGAACTGAACTAACCTCGGGTGTTAGGGGTGAGCAGAGGGCAGGCGGCGTTGGTTTAAGAGAAGAGGGTTTGTGATGATGATACCCAAAGGTGATTTCACCTCATATCCTCCCTCCTCTCTCTCCCTACTTCCCATCCCTCCACCTCCACCCCTCACCCCTTCCCCCTCCCCCTCCTTCATGTTCTCTCTTTGCTCTCTTGCTCTCTCTCTCCTTAGGGGCAGGCAGGTATAAAGTTACACAGAGCTCTCAGCTTTCTTGGAAGGAATGACCACATGAGTAGCTTGGGGATTAGATTAGCAGGAAGAGCAGACTTAGCCAGGCTGTAAATAGCCCACTTTTTTCACCATTAAAAAGGCCCAGTACAATATAATCAATAGATAGCACTCATCTGATGCAGGAAGCCATATGAGAAGACCTCCCTCAAGTGCTCTGAAGGACAGGCTACAGCAGCTTGGGCCTAATGAAGTTATTATTAATCACTGGGCCTCCTGTTTTGAACTTGTGTGTTGTTGCTCTAGTGGGCGATGAGTGGTCTTTGTGTGCGAGACCTGACTGACATCTCTCGCCGGTCGTCTTCTCACTTTCACCGTCTATTATCAGACACGACAAGGTCACCTCCTGCGTGCTGTATTCACCAATGTTTGAATTTGTTCATGTCACAGTCACGCCAGCAGATATGTTTCGACTTTATTTTTCAGCCAAGGTTTTATTCCGTTACGAGGAAATTACCAAAGCACCTTGAAGAATCATAAAAACACCAGAGGAAAAATCTGATCTATTCAGCGTGCAGTCTCACCAACACCTTTTTCTCCCTGTCCATCTCTCATTCACACACACACACACACACACACACGCCTCAACTCTCTCAGTCTGAACCTCCCCACAGGTGTTAGGTTACTCTGTAAAGCAGCTTGAATGGGCACAGAAATCACAGAGGGCTGTCTGTGCTCTTGATTCCCATTTCACTTTGAAGTTTCCCCGGCTCACAGAAACAAGGGCTGTGAAGCCAGACTCGTGTGAGGGCTTTAGACCTCTCTGCCAGGACTATGATTTCTGCAGGGTGGGGGTGGGGGTGTGGGGGAGCGGTATTGACAGGCAAGTCTACGTGTTGTCTCAGTTGTTGGAGGACTTTGCTGTTTTAGCTTTGTAGTCGGATGCTACACAAAGCAGCACAGAACGTATGTGGATGATCACTTTTTGATGGCACAAAAAAGTGGAGGAAGGATTAGAGTGGGTTGGGGGACACAGGTCACCCCCCCCCTCAAACAAACACACACTCATAAGTACACTCTATCACTGTGGGGGACAAGATGTGGAGACTAAATTAATGGCGCAACTGTTTTTCTGTCTGTGAGCCGATGTGAAAATAAACACTGACTTTTGGCTTTGCTTAAGAACCTGAAAAGGGGCTTTGGCAGGATACATCTGTAAGCACTTAAAAAATAAAAGACACCTATAATACTTTAATAGAGTCATGTTGGAGAGGCTTTTAGGCACAAGGTGTTCCAGTGTTAGGGTACGGGTACGTCTGTCTTCGTTGATCTCATCAAAGGGCCAAAGGGTCCCACAGAGCCAGAAAAAATAACTTCAAGTGTGGATTTAATGAAGAATAAACTGACCCTCAAGTTACACTCACAGGAACTACTTTTTGAAAGCGGCTCTCGGGGCTGCCAGTCAGTCACATTATTTACAAAATACCTCACGCCTGTTACTGACCACAGCTCTCTGTGTGTTCTCAGGTATCTGAACCACGTGCGGGCCGCCATGCCTCAGGACACAGCTGGAGGATACACCTCGGCTTTGGCGTGTCATCGAGCCGTTCAGGATGCTTTCAGCGGGCTGTTCCCTCCAAAAGGCTAAAGCCACACGGAGCTTAAAGAGCAACAACAGCCACTGGATAGAAATGTGACTGAATGGACTATAAATACTGCCCTGCTACCACTGTGGAGAGCTGCTGTGGTTGGGTAGTGATGTGACTCATTTGTGGTCAAGGTGTATATGACTTTTTATATTTTGTGTTATTTTTATACTTAAATAAATCACAAAGAACACTGACTGTGTCTGTCCATCATTTAACAGATTTATTTAAAAATGAAACAACTTGGGACACGACAAGTCAAGCCCTGAAAAATAACAGTTAAAATAAAAAACTGAACTAAAGCTGGGTCATGATTCCTGATGACAAAATGCTTCACCATCTGGAACAGATGCAACAATTAAACTCATAGTTTCTCATTTAAAGAAAGTTCCCAACTCACATATTTCCTAATTTATTATGTTGAATCTGTAGTTTCTTCACACTTCTGTCTCTTTGGGGCTGGTTCTTCTGAGGACTCTGTGGAGGCAAACACAAAAAAAGTTTGGAGGTGAAGACAGTAGAATAAAACTTAATTGTACACAGAGATGGACAGTCGTTGGTCCATGTGGCAGTACACTAAAATACACGTAGCACATACAGGACAACTACTGACGGAGTGTCTGTATTAATGCTACAAATGTGATGATTTCCATTGGTGATTAATCTGCTGAGTACCGTAAAACATTATAATAAAATGTCTGAATGTCAGTGAAAAAATCTGAAGGTCAGATATTTAAGATTATTTCTCTTGTCTGACTAACAAAGATCTTCAGTCTACTTTTCCTCCTCACCTTCTGTGTCCAAAGAGCAGCAACCAGCTCTGTGGCCTTCTTCTATAAATGGTACTCATGTTCACATTTGAATGTTTGGTTTTCATACTGAAGTTATTATCAGTTTATTATTGAATTTCTCACCGTTTTGTAAATTAATTCTCACCTGTCTGTTCATGATTGCTGTTGAAGAGGACCTCTTTCGGGAGTGTGAATCTCACACACATCATATCTTTGTTGGGTGCTACATTACGCACGAAATGCACGGAGCATCTGTTCTCCAGGGGGAGCCCGAGGCTGCGGGACGCCCTCTTCACCACGTCTGTGTCGGGGTCGTCGTCTTTGGAGAAGCCGTAGCAGTGCACTGTGGGTAAGCTGTCATCACAGGGAGGCTCCTTGTGCAGGAGGCCTCTGAATGCATCCAGAAACTCCAAAGCCAACGCAGGCAGGTTCATCACCACATGAACATTGGTTTTTGCCTTCAGCAGAACAGGCAGCTCCTGCTTCACGGGTCCCTGGATGAACTCTCTGCCGTCCAGGTTAAAGGTTCTGACTTTGCTGTCCACCTTGTTGAGTTTGCAGTTGTGCTGCAGCCATCGGTAGGACTCCGGGTTGAGGTCGTTGGCTAACACGTTGGCGCCTGAGCGGGCAGCAGGGATGGCGAAGGGTCCAACTCCAGCAAACACGTCAAACACTGTGTCACCACGTTTGACGAGCTGCACCACACGCTGGTGCTCTGTGCTCAGCCGGGGATTCCAGTACACCCGAGAAAAATCAAACTCGTATGTCACCCCGTTTTCTTTCACCTGCAACACACAGGGAAATGATGATGAGCATCAGAGGCCTCCCCAAAACTCAGTGGATGTCCTGAATGTATTTAAGAACATACATACATACAGTACATGTGTATCAGTAACATGAAATTATGCACATTTGTACTATAACTTACTTTGGCAACCATGTTCTCCTCTCCAGCCAGCACCTCCATCTTGAAGTTGCGGTATGTTGAGTCGATTATGTTTGTTTTATTGACCACACAGGTAACACCAGGGTTTTTGTCCATGATAACTTGACCTACGATGGAAGCAGCAGAGTCATGACAATGAATATAACTCCTTAAACTTGACATTTGTTTTATTAACTATAGTTGTCTTGAGTTTGGGATTTATTTAGGAAATCTAAATATACAGGAATTTTAAAATCACTTTCAATTGAATATTCTTATTTCGTAGACTTAAAATGTCTGAATTTATTTGTAATAACATTAAGTGCAGCCACACTTCTAAATATATCAACTGAAAATCGAAAACCTTTCTGACAGATGAAGTGTTTCTGTCCAGAAGTGTAGTAGGAACATGCACCATAGCTTTAGGTTTGAAGACATTTTTGAGCAGGTGAAGGCTGCATTTTCAAGCTAAGATGGAGTGTGATTTTGCTCTTTAAGGGCCTTTAGATTTCAGTTGACACAGTGGTTTAGTGGAGCATATCTCCAAGCAAACTTGTAGTTAATCAAATCACCACAAATCAAGTGAAACACTATGATTGTGGGTCCTTCTGGGCCCCTGGGGTAGCTGCTCATTTTGCCTGAGAGCCACGTAACACTTTGCTAACTTTTAGAAAGTGGTTGCTTAGATTGGAAATAAAAGCAGGGATTGAGGTCCTGAGATCAAAACATCATTCATTTCAGTTACATTAAACTGTTTGACTGCACTACACTTTCCTTGCCAGAAATACACTCATATGGTAATATTATAGGTTTGTATTTTTCATTCCTCAACAGTTTTGAGACCCATGTTACTTTGCATCAAAATCCCTCTGTTGCAGCATCTGCATCTCACCTATGAGGTTCTTGAATGGGAGCTGGTGGTCCCTCAGGTTCATGTGTGCGATGTGTCCCACCCGGCTGAACCCAGAGGTCACATCCTGCCCCTGAGGGAGCACAGCCTCCAGCACTTCTTCACTCTTCAGGTTATCGTAGGTCAGCTGCAGCTCATAGGAGTGCAGCTCCTCAGCGACGCTGAAAGACCTCAGAGCCTCAGCTTCAGCCTCAGAGAAGGAGCTTATCGAGGACACTCTGTGAGGGTCCAACAGGACTAAACGAAAGTCATCGCTCTCCTCTGTGTCTTGTACCACTCTGGGCATGCCTGGGCGCTGGATGGTCGCCTTTCTCAGGCTCTTTACCACTTTATTTAAGACCCCTGTGGGCACCCGTAGAGCTGGGACTGTAATGGTCTGTGTGAAGGCCTCCTTGTCCAGAGAGGTCATACCCCGGACCTCTGGAGGGGGCCGGTACAGTTTAGGCTCCATTGTGGGCTTCTCAGCAAAACCAGGACAAGCTGAGGCTGGTAATGAGGTTGCAGAACAAATACACCGGTGTACAGCTCCAGATTCTAGGTTTCTATGAGTGTGTGCAGATATTAAGACTCTGCTGAAGAGCCTGAAATGGAAGAAGAGAAGAGAAAACACATCCTAACTGTAAACCGAGTGTTAACTTTAACACCAATACAGCGACATAAGGATTCAAAAATTATAATTATGCGATTATTATCGAGAAAATTCACACTCAAGAGCTCAGACCTCAACATCCTCCGTCCTCAGGCACGCTTGAATTGTGTCATCAGTGTTGGACAAGAGCAGAGCGGTGATTGGTCAAACGGGCGGAGAGTCGATTTCCGATTGGACGGTCTCCTGTGTGACGTTTAAAAGCGACGGAAAAGAGAGGCACATGACGCGGAGGGTCAACAACAACAGTCAGCAGCTGATGAATTGATAAAAAGGAGGTTAAAAAGTGATTTAAGATAAAAAATGGTCTCATAATAACATTGGTTTAGAGGTCTGACACGGAACAGTTGCAGTTGCAGTTTGTTGAGTGAGTTGAGTTTACCGGGAGCAGAAAATGAGTATTAATGGAAATACAAACACAGATTTATACAGTCAGTGCACCGGCGGGTACACGGGAGGCGAGGAAACAACTCCTTTATTATCAAATGTGAGTATAAAAACAGCGAAGAAACAGTGCTTCTGTCTTAATGTATGAAGTTTAGCGATGTAGCTGCAGTACTTGCAAACTGACAAAATATTTGTCATGTCAGCAATCACATGCTCATTGTGGACTTTCCAGTTTGTTCTCAGTTTTCTCTGTCAGCACTTACAAGTCTACTCTAACACAGCAGTTAACTATGGCATTTGAATGATTGTTTTCCACTGAGAACATACATGTAGCTGTATTTATATTTATGCCATATGTAAATAAAAAGTCAATTTAGTGTGTCATTTACAGGTAGGATTTATTGTCACTCTCTCCATATATAGTATTCAGTAGAGAGAGAAATGAAGCTGCATTTCCTCAGTGCTGCATTTTACACACTATGAACAAATGCAATACAAAAAAGGCCAAAAGTACAAAGACGATGTGTTTGATTAAAAGGGTAAAAATGTACATCAACTAAATGCTAATAATACTTGCCATAATAAAATACACTTAATAAAGAGATTCTATATTTAAAGGGAAACTGCACCAAGTTTTTGTTTTCTCATTACAACAGTTATGTAATATGTTTTGTGGTTTAAGTCTACTTATTACACATATAAAGATTATGTGTCATTTATCTATACGACATAAACTCCTCCTAAGGTTGTTCAAATTTATACAGAGGACATAACCTTGGTGTCCTCAGTGGGAGCTATGTCCCTCTTGAGGCATATAGAGTTGTTATGACTGACTGTGATACATTTTGGAGGTGGTCCATTTAACATATTCTAGTCATTGATTCTGTGAAATCCAGGAGTGTTCATTTGAGACTCCAAAATTTGAGTTTAAGTCGTCTAGTCAGGCTTTGAAAATGTCTCAGTGTGGGTCAGGTTTAAGAAGTGCAGAAGCAGAGAAATGTGGGTCCTTGTGGTGTTTTTGCAGGATTCATCAGTAGTAATGAGCATCAGGGCGTAGGTGGATGCCAATAACCCCAAGTCATAATTAGGTTTACTAATCAGTGTCATTCATTTACTGCTTTCATGTCAGAAACACACACTCACAGGAGGTGGTAACTTTATTAAATCACTCATGGTAAAACGTGTCTCTAAAGAGCTAACATGTGATCTAGATGAATCCTAACACCAATCACAAGTCATCAAATAGAAAAAATGATTTGTCTATATTTCTGGTAGACATGTTTCACTCATTTACTTTTTTTTTCTGGTGCATTTCCTTTTTTTTTTTCATATCGGTTTAATTACATTTTCAGCATGTCTATATATTCATACATCTGCTGTCATAGTTAATGTCCTGTCTTTCAGTACTGTAACCCAGGGTGAATCAGATTCAGTGGCCTGCGGGTCAATCTGAGCTTGTTGTGACACTGACACCAGAGTTGCCACTCGTTCTCTCCAGGATATCCCCTATTAGAGAGGTCAAGCAGTTTGGGCAGCTCCCCTTATCCTGAGCTCAGGCAGCTGTCCCACAGCCAGCAGCTCAAATCCCACCCCATCCATTCCCATTTCCATTCCCTGATCCTACATGCCACTGCAGTGTTGTTTCATGACATCCATCATCAGGGCTGGCCAGTTGTTCTTAATACTGTCAGGTGCAATTCTCTTAAAGCCCTGACAAAAAAAAAATCAGATTTCTCCTGCTGCTCTTTTTGTCTTCACACTCACTGTTTTACCCCTTTATCCTCTGTCTATCAGTCGAGCTATTTTATTTTCTTTATTTATGTGTTATCTCTTCTGTGTGTGCAGGGATCAGTACAGACCAGGGCCAGAGGAGCTTCCTTCACCTCCTCTATGTTTAACCTGATGAATGCCATCATGGGCAGCGGTATACTGGGACTAGCTTATGCTATGGCTAGCACTGGCATAGTTGGTTTCTGGTAAGAATACTCCTGTTACACCTTTTGCCACAGTGCTGCTTAAACACCTGACAGCTTTCTAAATAAATCATAAATAAACACAACTACATGTACCCTGATCTCTGCTCCATCTACCTTTCCTCTCTAGTATCCTGCTGATTCTAGTGTCCAGCCTGGCAGCGTACTCTGTACATCTCCTCCTGAAGCTATGTGACCAGACAGGTGAGAGACTAACAGTGGATACACAGGCTAACTTTAGATGAGCACATCCCCATGGCTTTGTCCAGGAAGTTTCATCCAGACTTTTTTTTTTTTTTTTTTTTTACCCCACACTTTGGACTGCCCCCCTCACCTCACTCATGATTAAATCAGTGTGCTATCACCATGCTCTCTCATTGTCTCTTTGTTTTTTGTCTTTATTTGCTTCCTAGTTGCATTTGAATCAGGTGATGTTTAAGTAATGCTTGAAAAAGGGACAACGGAACCAGGAGAGGAGATGGAGAGATAACAGTGGCATGTGGATTATTAATTACCACCCAGTGTCTGTTGAGAATTTTGTGATGTTAGGGCCATCGTGTACTCATTTTTTATTTGACTCTCACAGGCATCAGTTCATATGAAGACCTTGGAGGGAGAGCCTTACAAAATCCAGGAAAAGTAAGTGTTGACTTTTTGATTAGTGTGAGTGCACCCTGTCAAAAAAAGGATTTCACACACTTATATTTTCAGCATGAGAAGGAAACACATTCACACTAACCCTTTCAAACTTCTTTTTTTAGTTTCTAGTTGGAGCTGCTATTCTTATCCAAAATGTTGGTGGTAAGTCAGCCTCAATTTTTACTCTACACTGACAATACATTATTTCTGACATGTTGGACATAAACTGATTTTGCGGTTTTTAATAGAAGCAGAGTGGTGAGGAGGGTGCAGAGTGCTGCGGGGTCAGACTCTGGCCAGTTTATTCTGGAGGTAGATAGTGCCTCCTACTGGAGATCTGATGACTTTTACTTGCCCCACCACCACCTCCATCTTCCTGTAAGGCCATTATCCAGATTCCTTGATAACCTTTGACCCTGTAGCTGCTGTCCTCTCAGCCCCTTCCCCTGGGCCTGAAACCTGACTTTGCGTCTAATTGATCACTGATGGTAAACCCACTCCCACCCTCTGAGTGTTGAGTAACCTAATGGGACCCCTCCCTTTATTCCCCACCCCACTGCCATCTCTGCCCCGTCCCTTGGCCACAAACTGCGCCTCTCAGACGGTCGAGAGCTGAGGTGGTAGCTCCTCTGCCGTCATTAGTGGCACGGCTGAGTGGATTATTACCGCTGCCCTCTGGTATGTTTGTGGTTTTCCCAGCATGGGGCAGTATGTGTGAGAGTGTGAGAGCCAGCACTCCAGCATGCATCTGTCTACACCCCGGGCCCCTTTTATAAGAGTGCAATTAGCCTCACTCTGAGTAAACATTCATCTGTACTGCCAAAGGCTGATGGGCCAATTGACCTTAATTACTGACCAGCCCAGGGCTCTCACAGCCTGCCTCTCCCCTCACTCCTAATGAACTGAAAGTGGCTCTGTCTTCTGCTGAAACGCACTCTCTCACTGTTCGCTGACCACACACACAAGGTTTACATCAATTTCTTGATTTTACATACAAGTATATTAAAATATGTTTCTACCACTTGGACACTAACAATCCCTTTTCTTCACTCAAGGGCCTTTTTTTGTTTAGAGATGTAAGTATTATCCCATCAGGAATTCCCATGAAAGTGTTGTTGTTGTGCTTACAGTAACCGAACTGCATGAAACTAAACCATTGCATCATGTCTGTTTGTGTGATCCCTGTCAGTGTGTGTGTGTGTGTGCGTGTGTGTGTGGCATTTTTATGGTTTGTTTAAATTGTTGGATGCACTTTTGCAGAGACATTTTGGCTAAAACACGAAAGCAGCTGCTGCCTCGCAGTATCCCCATTATTGACAGATTTTAGTGCTTATAAATGGCATTAGTTATTCTCAGAGTGAGTGTCCTTGTGTCTGTGTGGGCTGGAGGGTTATTGGAGGAATTTTCCTTTATAAACAAATACAGGATCTGAGGGATTATGGTCTAGGCTTATTTAACGGCGAGTGCAAGACCTGCCCCGGAGGCAGTAAGGTCCCAGCTAACTCTGGCTATGCCTGGCTTCACAAATTGAAATCCCTTTTACATTGTCTCCTTTTATGACTGGCCACACACTGCATTTGAATCCCAGTTTCGGACAAACGCGCTCCCTTCTCTCGGTTGTGATCTCCATCTCCCATCTTTCCCTCTTTCCCTTTTTTTTTTCCCTCCTCAAGTTTTTGGGGGGCTGATATGACCCTCAGGAAGTGACCCCGATCCCCTTTCTCTCATTGGCTGCCCGGGCGTCCAGGGGAAGTATGTTGGAACCCGTCAGATTCAGATAATATCCTGTTTCCTAGTGAGGTGGAGAAAGGAGGGGGAGGGAGAGAAATACCTGGATTAGCGTCAGAGATCATTATTGTTAGCATTCCTCCCTCCCTCCCTCCCTTCCCTCACACTTCTCCATCCTGGCTGCTACTCCCGGTCTCCAGCAATTGGAAGATCTGCATAATGTCTGCTCCTCCGCACCGAAGGCTTTGCCGGTGATCCCCTTGAGCTGCCCGCCCCACCCATCTGCATTAACTCAGAGCTGTGGTCCCCCCCCCCCCAATTTCCCTGTGCTGGAAAACACACACCGCCCTCACACACAGCAATTTTGGATTGCTTGTGGCGGCATACAGTCATCTGCTGTGTTTGTGATTTACTAGTCTGGCATGATTGTGTGCTTTTTTCTGTCTTTGTTTATTTGATTTGGAAAACACACATTTTCTGAAACCCCCTTCTTTTTTTTCCTCCCTCTCCTCAGCCATGTCATCCTATTTGTTCATCTTGAAGTCGGAGCTTCCTGCGGCCATAGGCAGCTTCCTGAGCCAGGACAACACAGGGTGGGTGTACGGCTCTGTGGAGGCTCCTTTACCATTAAAACATTTTGGTTCGAAATCTGTCACAGCTGCGGGTAGAAGCGAGCTATTCTTCTAAATTAGCTGCATTAAGATAACGAATGAGTCACTCCCGTTCCCATGATGTTGTAGATTATACCTTTGGCCTTCAAATAACCAAATGTGACACTTCTGCACCGCAAAGCTACACAAACTGGAATTAGTCGGGGGAATGAGAAACGTATGAATAATGCGGTGGAAGAAGATCTTTCACCAAACCGCAGTGCACTACTAATACTCTGTCTGTGAGCGATTGGAGGGAAACTTGCGCTCCACGTTGTATAGCATGAAGCACGCCCAGAGGAAATGTATTTATGATAGAGAGCCATTCATCACCCTTCACCAGCAGCCCGTGTCTTTCATTGGCCCTACGTGGACGAGCCCTCACGGCGAAGTCCCCCGGCCAAGAATGTAACTTCTATCACTTTATTATTGGCCACACTGGTTTAAGCAAGAGTTGTAGCTGCCTCTCAGCCCAATCCGTCAACATCTGAATCTTCCACACACAGCTGCTTTGTATTAGCTGCTCTCCCTTCACCCCCCAAATCTCTCGCACATGTTCCCCAGAATCAGACTGATACAAGGGGATATCAGTTTTGCCATTCTAATTACAGCTCACTGCTGAGGGAAACAAAACATTTCTGTTAATGAGTGGCTTTGGGATGTTAACAGACACACACTCAATTCCATCAAAGCCTAAATAAACGAGTTGTTTTATATTGAAACGTGTTTCTTTTTTCTGGCTCATTTATCATAATGCGGCAGAGTGAAAATACAGTTGCACTCGGCCTTTTAGTCTTCGTCTGCTCTAACACAGTGTACATATGTCCTGTGTGAGTTCCTCAAATTTTGTTTAAGATTAGTAACAAGGCCAGAGACGTGGACAGCTGTGGATTCTGCACTGGCCAGATTTATGCTGATCTTCAGCACTATCTGGAGATTGACTCATTGGCAGTCATACTCCAGCCTTAACTGAGAGCTATCCTGCATCTTGTTATACCATGAAATGTTCCACATTTCATGGGTCTTCTAGGTATCCTGTGTCTTTGCAGTAAGCCTCCAGTCTCCAGAGAATGATCCTAATGGTGGTAGAGATTTTTTTTCTTTTTAACATCCCTGTTTCTTCATAACAGTCTGTAAAAGTGGAGAAGGGGGTTAGCTAAGCTGTGGTGGAGCGCTGCAGCTAAACTTAGGTTGGAGTAGAAATGATTGGACAAGAGAGAGAGTGCAGGTCAGAGCAGAGGTCTCCCCGACATCCAGTTACAGGGCAGAAACGGTGTAGACGCAGAGACAAATCCATCAGCGCCTATGGAAACGCTGCAGCTGTGAAACTGCCAAACAGGGGTCAGTGGGTGTTGATGTGGTCAGAGCAGGTGCTGCTGACTGTGGGAGCTCCCCATAAAGAGTGCTGGAGCCAGTCCCCCGTGACCCCCACACTGCTGGTCCGACGTACAGCAGCGCCAGGCGCAGCGCCCTTCCCACCCCGACCCCCGACCCCAGCGGAGCCGGCATGCCTTCCACATGTATCACCTCGAGCACTGCCTCTCCTCCTCCTCCTCCTCCTCCTCCTCTTCCTCCTCCTCCTCTTCTAGCTCCCCAATCCTGAATAAACCGCCAAGGCTATCCCTCAGCAAAGGAAAATATTATTCCCCCTCTCCAAAAACCCGGCAAGTGAAATGTGGTCTCATCTGACGGAGCGACACAACGTTTGCATGTGAATTACATAATTGTTATGGTTTGCGAGAGCTAAAGCCCTTAATTCGTACCACATGATGAATCTGTCGCTCTGTATTTGAGCACGAAATGGAGACAAATTTCCAGAGCCAGTCCATTTTAGGGAACTTAAGATTCATCTCTGCCGTCCCTGACATTTCAGAACCAGGGAGACGACGATGAGAAATGTGGCTTGATGCAGCATTTTAATAACTCATGTCCTCTCCTTGTTTTCCAAAAGTGCCTGGTATGAAGATGGCAGGCTGCTTCTAATCCTGGTCACACTCTGCGTTGTTCTACCTTTATCAATATTGCCCAAAATTGGTGAGTAAGTCGATCAGCTAGCATCTTGATTGGCTGTCCTGACTGGTTTGAAGTATTGATTCTTACCAGATATGTCTCTAACCATTACAGGCTTCCTGGGATACACCAGCAGCCTCGCTTTCCTCTTCATGCTGTACTTCGCTGTCGTGGTGAGTATTTTAATATTTTTAATATTAATATTTCCCCCCTCCAAGCTAAAATTTTCAGCTCCTCTGTTATTGACCTGTTGTGTTGTCCTGTCTCCAGGTTGTGGTCAAGAAATGGTCCATCCCCTGTCCGCTGCCTCACAACGTGACTACGCTTTCAGGAGCCTTCCAGGTAACAACAGCAACAACAACAACAGCAACCCCTGTTTCCCTCTATGCTCGTCCACGTGCACACAAACGCCCAGACATAAGATACCAGAGGTCTGAGGCAGGTAATCTGGAGCAGACGGTCATGGCCACGGGATTAGGGAGGAAAACCCAGGGGATCGAGTTTACTGATTGGGTCGGCTCTGGCTGATGAGGACCAGAAAAGGCAACAGAGGACTGTGCACGGTGAATGGTGCTAGTCCTGAGGGGAAGGAAGTTCAGGTGACCTCGTCTGAGCCTGGAAATGAACTCTGACCTTTAGGAATTATACAGACCATACTATAACTTCAGACCTAGCATGGGTTAATTTAGGAGGTTGTTTTCCTTTTTAGCTCCAAAACCAGGCAACAGAATTTAGCTGTATGTTTCTCCCATTTGCAGCAGCACTGCAGAAGTCATCTCCTCTCAGAAATAACACGCTCCCTCTTCTGTCCTTGTTTCTCCAGATATCAAATTCCTCTGACTCAGAGTGCACGCCCAAACTCTTTGTCATCTCCAGTGAGGTACGTATACGAAACCAGTGTTTCCTCTGCACCGCACACGCAGAACCTGCGAGGTGGCAGTGACAGGCTGCTGAAAGTAGGTCTGCTGCAGTTGTTTGACTGTGGTGACAAGTCACACTCTTTACCTATGAAGGATGGGCTGCACATGTAGAGAACTCGAGTGCACTATGCAGCTGCCACTCACATGTATGTTACACGTAAAGGCCAAATGTACATGTGGCATGCAGAATTACATGAAGCACATGTTGGCTCCAGTTGTTCAGACACAACTTGATGGTGTTTTGAGATGAGATCTTTAAAGATTTAACTCGCATGGTGTTTAAAGAGGCATATTTACATCCATATGAATACATTCACACAGGAAAGTTCATACTCTGCGACCCAGATGGTAATTACCACTACACAAACCATACCTTGACCCACCTGCCCCCTCATACCTGTGTAAGCTGATAATTTGTTAATGACGGCCGTGCTCTGACTGATGTGTGTTGCAGAGTGCGTACGCCATCCCCACCATGGCCTTCTCCTTCCTGTGCCACACAGCCGTCCTGCCAATCTACTGTGAACTGGACCGGTCAGCAGCTTTACCTTTACTTCTACTGTTTCATTTAACTCTCTGGATTTACTGTTCAATATCTGTTATGATTATGTGACACGAGTATCTCCCTGTGTCTTTCAGACCCACTAAGGCCAGGATGCAGAATGTCACAAATGTCAGTATTAGCCTCAGCTTCCTGGTTTACCTCATCTCTGCGCTGTTTGGCTACCTCACCTTCTATGGTAAGCCTGCAGGGACACACATCACTGAGTAAAAGATAATGCTGCAGCTACTTTTCAAAACCCTGTCGTATCTGTTCACATTGCACCCTCACTCTGTTTCCTGTCTCCTGCTCACAGCTCACGTGAACTCTGAGCTGCTGCTTGGCTACGACGCGTACATGCCGCGGGACGTCATGGTGATGACGGTTCGGATGGCCATCCTTCTCTCTGTGTTACTGACTGTACCACTCATTCACTTCCCTGTGAGTAGACCGACTCTGTGATATTCTAATTAGACAGGCAAAAAGTACAGGAGAGAATCATTTTGGATTCCTTATTTAAATCTGTGAAATTATGTAAAAACAAGACATGGTGGATGATGTTGAATTCATACAGTGTAGCTGTGTTTTAACAAACCTGCAGTATATTTTTTTTTTCTTTCCTTCCTGCTTTTTACTTGTTGCTATTAGTAACTTGATTTTGTATGGTTATATCTCAGCTTTTTTAGATTCAATACCAAGTTTACCATTTTTTAAACTGTAGAAATAATTTAAACATTTTAAAGAACATTTAAGACTTGAACCTAGAAAATTATTTTCTGTTTTTAAAATCTTTTGGAATTGAGGGAAAAAAAACAGACCAACCCTTAAACTGCTATAAACGGTTAATGATATGCTATAATGTAGTTGTAAGCAGCTATCAGTGTTTATTAATATTTTTCAACAGCTATAACTCCTCCTGTGGGTACCCATTAATTTAGGCAAGGATTATAATCAGATACTGGATGATAATATTGTAAAACATCAGCTGATGAAATGAGATGAAATACGTCCCCAGATGATAAGTCAGAACTGTTGACTAAAACCGTGCATCAGTAAACACTCAAAATGTCCTTTTATCTGCTAATAACCACATTTTATTGTGTTACAATGTTTATACAGAGCTTATAAATTAGAAAATGGGGGACTTAAACTAAACTATCAGCAGCTTTTCCTTCCAGCTTTGTCAACACCACTCCATCTTCTCTTATCAGACATTTGGTCAGAATCATTAACACAGCACATCTTCAGTGAGTTTTGAATGAGCTTTATTTGTGTGTATGCTCCAGGCCCGTAAGGCTGTGATCTTGCTTCTATGTGGAGGACGTCCCTTCTCCTGGCTGGTCCACATTGTTACGACTCTAACCATCCTGGGTGTGGTGCTGATGCTGGCCATCTTTGTCCCTGACATCAGAAATGTGTTTGGAATCGTGGGTATGTGATGTTTTTTAAATACAAAATAAAAAAATAAAAAAGACAGGTTTGTTTTGCTAGATATAATGGTCTTAATAAAACACATAATTAGTCCTTTAATTATTTCACAAGCACAATTATTTTGCTTAACTGTGACCTTTTTAAATATTCTGAACTGTTTCCAGCTACAAGCAGCCAAGATCTCAGCAAAGATGTCAATATTCCACAATTATTGATCGTGCCGGCTAAAATCACAGTATCTGCTCATACATTATTAATGGTGCAGTGCAGCTGAAACAGTTTATGAAGCTGCCATGGAGCATGTTGTCTGTGCAATTCAAAGGCTTTTCCTGTTCCTTCCTCAGGATCTACGACATCCAGCTGTCTGTTGTTGACACCAGCATCTTCCTTAAAGATCATGACTCAACCCCTCAGATCCTTTGACTCCCGTGGGGTAAATACACACTCAATATATATGCACTGTATCTCCAAGCGGCAAAACACTGTTTCAGTTTACGCCCACAACCACACTGCTATTTTTTATTTGTTTATTAAATTTAAGCATTCCTTTTTAGCTACAGTAATTACTCACTGTATTGCTCACCTGTTTGTAGGCTGTACTCCTGGTGGTCTTTGGCATCATCATGGGAGTCATCAGCTTCTCTGTCATCGTCATTACATGGGTACAGAGCTCCTAACCCCTGCTCTGTTTTCCAAATCAAGCACAAGAGCAGAGTAAGGGAAAAGCGTGCCAAAGAAACTCAATACTGGATAAAGAAAGGGAACAGACAGATGCTTATCAACATCACCTCAGGCAGATTATTTATGGTTAAGTTGTTCTCAGCACTAACTCAGAAACTTTGACCAAACCCAGTTCAATCGAATCAAAACATGTTCTTCTCACTCATTTTTTCTCAGTCTTTTCTAAAAGTGGACTTTTATATACCCAAATCAGGGCAATCTTTGTGTTTTTAATCTGCCTGGAAGAAAAGATGGGTTTACTGTCAGAACAATAGAATGAAATGTTGAGGAAATCGTCCATTATCTTTTAAGTTCATCTCCCCTCCATTTTTACCCCTCTAACAGCCATCATGTTGTTCGGTCTGGATGATCATGCACCTTTATGTATACAATCTACTACATGCATTTGAAAAATGCTGTTGAATCATAAATGTGTCAGGTTTCTTAAATTTAGTTTGTGGTGCATTTCACTTTTTGCACATCATAATGATTAATTTACATTCCTCTAATTTACGGCCATTTTATCATATTTTATTCACTTTCTTGTTTTTGGATTTTTCTTTGCTTTTGTTTTTATCTTTTAACCCATGTATTGATTTCCCACTCCACTTCTGATCCATACCTCAGGTTTAAATGGCTGTGGTGCTACTTTGTATGTGTTAGTGAATGTGTTAATGTTTGTCCCACTTAATTACAATGTACTCCAGTTGTTTATAATGTAAGATAATATAATGTTGTTCTTCAAATTACTGACATTTAATAAAAGGGAGATTGTTTATGTGCTGACATGTCAGCTTGCTCATTTAACCACTACAGTGTTTTTATCAGCATTGTGGGAAGCTCATCAGTCTATCATGTCACATTCATGGCTGCATGTTTGATTGACAGGCGCAGTATTGACATTGAGACCCGCTCCTCAGTGTTGTGATGTGGGTTCAGCCTGTAGCTAATGAAAGCCACATGCTCGGTACGTTTCTAATCATGATGCTGTTTAGATTGTCTTCATGCTGCCTCTGGAACCTACGGCCGCCCAACTGCTGCTTTTAATCTAAGGAATTAGGCCGACCGGCCTGCCGCCCATCCAGAGAGAAGTGGCTGCCCACTCTTCACGCCCCTTTTAAGGAGGTTCCCCCGGTGCAGGAAATACCCTCAGCTTCCATCCACCACTCTGAAACACTCCTATGAATAAACTCAGGTAATCCTTTACTTTAATACCAATACAGCAATGCAAAAATACTTACAGGGCCTGCATTCAAACTCCTAGCTAGTTTTAACTTCTTGACAAAGCTTACAGTTTGGTATTTTGATGGTTCCCTCTCTAGGCCCAGCCCCTCGGTTGGGAACCTTAGGGCCACAAGATAAATCTGAAGGGTCGTGAGATGATTAATGAGGTCAGAATAATGAACAAACAAAGTTCTTCTGCACAAATTTAGATTAATTTTTTTTTTTTTTTTCTTTTCTCAAGTTGTTTTGTCAAATTTTGGATAATTTGACCTTTTTGGAGCTTGAGTTGTTTAAATGAAACCATCTGAGATTCTTAGGGAAATCTGAAACTTGACAGCACTGGTTTAATCTTCAGCAATGCTTTTATGAACTTAACATACAGTATGTTTTTTAATGTAAAATTTAAATGTAAAACTACAGCTTTCAAATAATTAATAAGCTATAATAGCTATAATAAGAGGCTGAATATTTCCCTGTGAAATGTGGTGGAATATAGATTAGTATAAACTGGGGCTGTGTAAGTGTGACCTTTAGTTGTCCAGCACCTCCAGCAGCCACCATCAGCAATCCCTCACTATATCTGTCAAAATACAAGCTCTTTCAGGAATAAAATAACCTCTGACACTCCTGTACATGCTCTCCTCTATGGGAACCACAGAGATAAACCCATATGCAGCACAAGATTACCACCTAGTGTCAGACTGTGTTCACAGCAGCCCATGTCATCCTCCTTTCATTAACATTCCTCTTATGGTTTATAAAAGCCTAACTAAGAAGAGATAACCAGATGCTCCAGTTTTCTCCCAGTTTTATCATGTGTTGGAAACATGCATGTTAATACAGACCAGAGCTGTTTTTATGAGGCTCTGACTGGGGCATGAGTCCTCAGCCCAGGGTGGGAGTGTTTTTGTTTAGTTAAACTCACTCACACCCTGGGCCCATGTCCAGCAGTATGACAACACCATCTCCCAGGGTTAAAGGATGGAAAGAGGCGGAGGAATGATGGTGGGCTGAAATTAAACCCCTGTTGGCAGCCTCTGCTCTTGTATTGTTTTAAGAGGTGTTGGCTGTGTTCTTTGAAAATTATTTTCTGTTGTTGGAAAACAGGATTTTGGGGCAGCAACGCCTGGGTCTGATCCCAATGTCCATACTTTGACCTTTGACCCTCTTAATATTTCTTCCACCACTGAAAGTCACACTTTAACAAAAAGGTCTATCTCTGTAGGAATCCCTATCCATAATATTGTCATATATTTATGATATCAATCTGAGCCTGTCAGTGACAAAAACAAACACTTTCATACATGTACTTTGAGATGGACAATTGCCCGTTGGAATAAATTGCAGCAATTGTTTGCAGTTGCTGGTTACACTGTAGCCGTTAAATACTGCACCGATTCTAAAGATTTCTGTGACTATCAATCATTTACACCTAAAACTATGATTATAGCAATTATTGAACTTAATGATGGTGATTTAATGATTTAAAGGCCTTCCTTTAAAGTAGGCCAAGGCATGAAATAGTTAGGTAAAAGTAGGCTAATGAATAGTGATCAATGTAATGAATAAACAATTAGCTACAGATAATGATGAAACAGTGGAAATAGCTAAAAGTAATCGATAATTGTAATTTATTTATGTAAACAGGGACAGTGCACAATAAAACATTATCCTTTTATAAAAGAAGGAGCGATGCCTTGTTACCAGGTTTTAGCAATTGCTAGTTTCCACCTGTAGTCCCTGAGCAGGTAGATGGAGCAATAAATTAATGGCAGAAAAAGATGCAAATGGAATACAAAACATCAGGTCATAAAATATTACAGACATTCACCACTCTCCACACACACAATTCATAAATGTTTGCAATTTTGATAAATGGTTTAATGTCCAGCTGTTGCTGTTACAGTTCAACTGTATAAAAAAAGTTATCCACTAATAATTAGTGTTAACTAAAATCCACTCTATAATCCATTGATAAGAAAATATTTGGAACTGGACAGGTGGGTAGCCTACTTGGGCTCATCTGACAGGGATGTGGGGTCATCTGACAGAAAAAGGGGAACCACTGGATTAGAACATCTGCAGAAAGCATCCAGATGTCTAAATTGTTCAGTTTGACTTTGCAGTGAGGTGTTTAGCAGCCCTCTACAGATTGGTTTTGGCAGGAAGCCGGGTCAGAGCAGTATTCCACTTTCACTTCCTGTTTGTGTTTCAAGAACAACATCAGAGCAGCATGCCTTCACAGGTAGTGGACATCAGAAATTGTAGCAGAGCTGAGAACAGCCACAACATCTGCTTTGTGTTTACCCGCATAATCTTGTTCAACAGGCATTCCTGGCTGAAAGGTGCTTCAAGGGTCTTTTCACATAAGCCTTTTAATGCTGGTTGGCATGATGAGTGGTTTTCTTTGTTAGTCATGGTGGCGGACTGCAACTCAGCAAATGCCATCAATATGCAAGTGTCATCACTGATGAAGTGCTCTCCATCTAATTTTTCTTCTTTCCTCCTATCCGCTCCATTCTCTCCGTCTACCATCACTCCGTGCCGCTTTTCTGCTTTTAATCGATTTCCATGCTCTATCAGTAAACATGCTCTTTGTGTCACAGTAAGAGCATTCCTTGCACTTGCTTTGAGGACTCTTTGAGACAGCAGATGCTCTGGTCATAGTAGAATTTACTCTTTTTACACTCAGATTTCCTCATGCTTTTTGTGAAATTGTGTTGATAAAAGGCTCACAAATAAGGAAAGTGTAGGCTTGTTAACAAAGCATGTCAGTTACAGAGAGGAACAACCATTATCTTGTATAACATCCCAACAATCTGTGATTATTGTCGTCTATCCTAGTCTTTTACTCGGTGCGGCTCAGACACTCCATGCTGAACGAGTAGACGAGTGACGTCCCTCACTTTCCACTGTGAATGTCAGAGCACCACAGTTTGCACAGAGCATTCACTGAAAACACTGAAAACTGCTCAACAGCTGTGTGCAGCAAACATGTTGCTGTCTTGAATAGGGACTCTAGAAACAGCATTCAGGGGAAGAATTGCCTGACACGCTCATCACCTGTCTGGCTCAACACAATAGCAGCAACACAATAGACTTGACTCCAAGAGACACCACAGTCACCAAGACATAATAAACCTTGGAGAGAGTGTGACAGAGATTTTATATTGTCAGTGCAGAAATCAAGGTCAAGAGTGAAATACGCCCTCTGTAAACAAACAAGGGGGGTTCATTCTGTTTTAAGAAGTGTTGCAGAACTTAGTTATTTTGGCAGGCGATGAGCAGGGGTTGAAAAGTAGGAAGGGTCCTGATGGAGGCCCAGTGGTCAGCAGCGCAGTATGTGGCTGAGTCTGTTTTTATGGGGTGGTGAATGGGGGTGCGCTCGTCTCTCTGCGATCCCATCAGTCCTTGGTTGAGCTCTGTCTTGACCTTACACAAGCGCAGGGGGCCACGCTGCCTCATCTGGGCCAATTACCCTGGAGGGGCTGTGACAGGTCGTCCCCACCACCACCACCACCACATGTGCTGCTCTGCTCCACTGTCCCAACACAGCTCAGCCATCTACAGTTTGATCCTCCGGTTTCACAACACCGCCTTTGTTTCTGTCTGTCTCTTTCCTCTTCTTTTTCCTCTGCTTTACAGAGACACATCCTCCAAACCACAGGATTGTCCTGCTGTTTTTATCAGTCGGCTGATAAAGAGGATCAGGCTAATGATGGCTCGAGGTTTTTTGCCACTGGCCATGTCATCCTGATGTTCCCTGTTTAGTCTAGTTAGGGGCGCTGATCTTGTTACTTGGCTCTAATAGGACAAAAATGGGCGAAAACCCTAATATACGACACTATACAAAACAGTCATCAGCGAAACGCAGCACAAAGTCATTGTACCACCACTGCACCATTGTTGCTATAATTTCTGCGGTCAGAGCCAATCCTAAGTCCTTCTTTTTCCTGTGAATCTCTGGCAGTAAACACTGCTTTGTGAATAAAGCATGTTTGTACCAAATCTGCTTTACAGGTGTGATTTATGGGTGTAGCCCACAGTAGAGCTACAGGGGTGTGTGTGTGGCTGTGTGTGTGTGTGTGTGTGTGTGTGTGTGTGCGTGGCTCAGTGGGCGTGTAGGTTTCTACAGCCTCCACCTGAGGATTTGGGGAATCTTGCAAGCTTGTTATAGGATGGGGTTAGTTCTGTGTTATGGACAGTGACTAATCGGTAATTGAGTTTGTGGTGGGCAGGGGTGTGGTGGGAATGTATACAGCCCATAATTTCCTCACGGGGTCAAAAGGTTGGGAGCAGGCTTTGCGTGTCTGCTCCTCTCCTTATTCCCTGCTGCCCTGTTTGGCACCAATGCTATGGTTCGTGGCTGCAGCACAAGTTATGCCGGGCAGGAGCCAGAGGATGGGCTATCGGGTTACAGGACACTCGGTGGGCGTAGACTGTGGAAGTGAATGTGAAACTCTACAGGTGGCTGAAATTAAGTATACACCGAATCAGTCTGCTCTGAAATATGGGAGCTTTTGGTAGCTGGTCTTGTGCTTGTGTGCAATACAGCGTAATTGAGAGATGCATCAGAAGTACTGCTGTATTCATGCCTGTGTGTACAAAGCATGCACGTGTCTGTGTGTACACTGTAGCATGTAGCCCACAAGTCTATATCGATCAAGTATCTGGAGTCATCGGGTTCTCCCATAGGTTGCATAATTCAAGATTTGTGGCAACCACTTACAGAGGTCAGACTGGAGTGGGCAGGCCACAGAGGGTGACCAGGGAGGGGAAAGAGGCGATACGCCAGTGAGACAAAGAAACAAAACCGTCACCTTGGACCGTAAAATGCCAGCTCTGGCTCCGGGTAAAACCAAGGAGAGAGTAAAATACACTGATTTTTAAAGTTGTTTCATCATGGAAATAGCAAACACAGAGGGGTGGAGAATTGGTGAAAATTAGAGGTGTGGAGGAAATCATTTCAGTCTTATCCTGCCCTCTGCTGGACAGATCAGCAGGATAGGTTCACATGGGAAGGGTTGCTGAAAGGTAGGGGCGCTAAGCTTATGACCTTTCTTTTACTGTCTACAAACAAAAACACCATTAAAATACCTCGACCTGGTGTTAATTTAGGCAGCTGGAATTGAGTCCATTCTAACATGTTTGCTCTTGTTGGTCAGGTGATCTGACTTCAAATATAGTGCAAAATGTTTTCTTTACCCCTCAGGACTGACAGTTTCAAACACCTGCTGAGTAAGCTGAGTACGTGTTGCTCACCGTGGGAAGTCGATCCGCTATCTGCCTGCTTTACCATTACAGCCCCTCTCTGCTCAGTAAGGTCATGTCTGAGAGGTTGTTACAAGATGATCTGTATCCCAGGGATGTAAGATCAGGACTGGCTCTTTGACAGCTGGGCAGAGAATGTGGAGCACTGACATTTGGCAGAGTGGGGTGAGAGGTCAAGTCTAACACCAATAAGTGGAACTTTGATCCGTGGCATTTATGGATGTGCTGTACCCACAGAGAGAGAGAGAGAATAGCATTTAGAGGAAGAAAGGAGAGTGCATCAGCATTTACAAGGACAGATGAGGAAGAAAAGAGGAAAGAAGGAATTAATTTACTTGCAAATGTTTATGTACTGTCTCTTCAGGATTTGTACACGAAACAAATGAAATTTCTCCATGCTAATTCATTTACCTCAAATAAATGTTTTTCATCCGTGTGTGCAAAACTATAGGTTGTTGTTGTTGTTGTAATTCTTTGGTTTGTAAACACCGGAAAAAATGCCCATCTGAAACCCAAAGATATTACATTTACAGAGATATAAAAACAACCAAAAAGCAGCCAGTTATTAAACTGTTTCTGCTTGCTCAGTTGATTCAATGCCTCACCCCAAAAAATGTTTAATGTTTGTTTATTCAGTCATTAAACTGTTGGTCATTTCTTTGAATGTTATCTCTAACATGATGACAAAACTCTCCTCAAGATCCATTTAGTAGCTGTTCAGGAGCGTTGATAATATCACAGATCTTCATCAGTGGATGGGTGTCACCATGAAATATTGATCTTCATTCCCATTCTTTAAGGAATTCTTGTCATTTGGCTCCACTGATTCCCAACATGAGTACATCTGCCTGATAAAACTGTTGTGTACTGTTTTCTGAAGTTTAAAAATCTCAGCAGGCTTGAGAGCTTGAAATGTTTTAGTAAAGCCTACGTTACAAAGTGAAAAGTGGGCATTTGAAAGAAGGCAGGAGACTCTGATGAGAGAGTTTTATTGTGTGTTGGGATACAGGTTTTGATTTAATCCTACTCCTACTTGGGCTGCTGCTCAACCATTTGTTTTTCATCATTTATTTGAGTTCCCAAACTTTATGCCGATTGCCCCAAGTTTTAATTTTAAGTTTAACAATGAGCCAACATGCACATGCCGGACCTAGAAACTGAACTGGTTAAACAGAATTCAATATCATACATTTCATAATTACACTTGGTGTTGTTCTGTGATATACCAGTGTCCTCTGAGCAGTATTTTTATGTGTGTTGTGGTATTGCTACTTTATATCGAAAAGAAGAAGAAAGGCAGTCTCTCATGTAGTTCTAAAGCAACCACAGAGGCGGTGTTTCCTCAGCACGACACAGGTGACCACCAAATTTACCTTCACCAGGCTGAGTGATGCATTCTGGTCCCATACTTTCCAGCAGAACCTGATTCAACAAGCCACACCAGGCCAACAGTGACGGATTGAGGCTGCCCATGACTGTGTGTGTGTGTAGTCGTGCACGTGCGTGCACGCGTGTGTACCTCCGTGACCCAACATGCAGGACTTCTCCTCTCTCAGCATGTCAGTGTTTGTGGCTTCTATTTACAAACTAACGCCAGCAGGTTCCTTTGGAACAGCACGGCGGCTGACAGTAATTATGTGTATGAGCTGTGAGGCGGGAGGTCAGCAGGAACAAGTTTTAAGTCAGGATGAGCGCAAAAGTGCGCAGGAGTTGACCAAATTAGTGTGAAAAGGTGCAACTATTACATTTATAGCACTGTTGTTGCTCAGTGTTTATGTGAAGTAGATGTGTATGTTTGGGTTTTTCTTTAAATATATTTTTATCGCTTTTTGAGTGCTTTTTAAACTTGGCGTATAACTAGTTGTTTAAAATAAAGTTTAACAGTTATCTGAAGCTCCGGATCGGTAGGGCGGTGGACCTGAAACCAGCCACACCTTCTCTCCCCTCCTTACTTTCATCTTCAACCAAAGCTCCTCCGGCCCTGGGCCCTTACATCGTGGTGAAGGTGGTTGACTACAAAATTGGACAGACTCACACCAAACAGAAAACCAACACCGACGTACAACGAGTTCTGCCTTAACGTGAAGGACGGGAAACAAATCAACTGGCCGTTTCCACATTGCTCCTATCGGATATGATGACTTTGTGGCCAACCACTGTTCAATTTGAGGACACCTCATCAGACCCACAGGAGAGACATTTGGGGATGGGTGGTATAAGTAATCCTGTCAAAGAAAACAACTAGGTAAAACATGTCCAGCCCTCATAACTCTCTGGCTGGATTCACCTGTTAAAGTGACCAGGAGTGCATATTTCCTGTCGGGTCCCTGTTGACCTGTCCCACCCACCCCTCTACCCATGGAGCAGGGACTGGGATATAATTGGTTTAATGATCGATTTAAATCATTCCAGATTATAAATACAGATACTGGCACACATGGTAAAAATAGACTGATGTGTATCATACAGAGGCCGAGCAGGTTAGTCATGGTCTGACTTAATGCTGTTCATCTAGGGGCCACAAGATCTTACAGTGCAACTCTGAACTATTTGGCCACTGGAAGCTGCAGTACAAGACTACATCTCAGTACCTTAAACAGGTATTTTAACTTGCGGTTTGTTGTGCTTTGTAAATAAGTTAATGATTAATGTTAATTTTGTAATTCTTTGACTAATGCAGTGCATCTATGTGTATGGTGCATTCACTAACAACTTTTGATGGGCCCAGAACGATCAGTGTTTGATCTGTATTGATCTTGACCTGTGCTCCTCAGAGACTCCATATTAATAGTGTGTCAATTACACTGAATCACTGGGTATTCACCCACCCCTGTCGAGACTTGGGTGCCAACTAGTACTATGTTGGAACCAACTATGTAGACATAATAAATATAAAGAGTGAAGTTGTTGTTGTGCAAATGCAGGACGACGCGAAATTCTGAAGAAATTTGACAATGAAACTCTGAATCCAATTGTGGTCTGGACTGGAATTATCTGGACCCCAGTGCAGCCTATGTTGTAATCTTTACTTAGTATTGACTCTAAACACTAGCCCGTGGATAAATGACTAAAACTAGAGCCTGAATAACGTTGTTACTTAAGAGCAAGGATAATTTCAATCTGATCCTGGGTTTCTGCTGACACAAAATCCAGTCTGATACTTACCCATTGCTTTTAAGAGAATACAGTTTAACAAACAACTTGAAAATAACCTGCAGTTACATTTATAACACTGAATCATACTTAAAGTTACAATAAATCCCAATGGACAACATTATCTTCTCTGCAGGATTGTATGGTTTCTCTGTGAGGAGCTTTGGCTATTGCAGTAGTTGAGAGCAGTTCAAGATAGAAGCACATGCTGTTCAGCTCGAGGGCAGTTTTTCACTGCACGTGTCACAGTCACTGTGAGTAACTTTGCCTGTTTTTCTACCTGTAAACATCACCAATACATCATTTTTAGGCCCTGTCCTCCTGCTCTCTGAAAGCAGATCTAACCACTGTAAAGTGGGCTTAATGAAAGATACTTTCTCACATATTAACATTGTGGTGTGTTTTGGGCAGTGTGCACTGGACGGCAGCCTCGTGTCTTGCACTTGACGTAAATGAGGTCTGAAACCGCACATGCTGCACTGTGAGGTATTAATTCTATGAGGACTTGTTACACCACAGTGTGGGTGCACAAACAAATGCAAATACCCAGGTACACTTATTTGTACTACCTGTCTGAACAGATGCATGGTGATAACACTTCTAGAACCACAGGTACAAGTTACCCATACTTGGTTGGTTGAGAACAAAGACTGAGTCTTCAGTGTCTTAAGTGAAACTTTAGTGGTGATGCACCAATGCACAAATGGACCTCGTAGCTCAGATTAAATGTCTTATATAAAAGTATCCTTAGTGACACTCCTCCAAATACCAAACAAAAACTGCCCGGTCAAACTGGAGTTTCCCCTTTCTCATGCTGATCCCTCAGGACTGTAATACTACAGGTGTTGCCTAGATGTAACTGAACCTGTCCAGGCCTGGGTGAAGCTAGAGGCAAATGTACGGCTACATGCCACGATGCCTCATCTCTGAATTCTTCTCCTCAAGACAAATACAGTTGTCACCAAAGTACACAACAAATACTTCCACAGTAACAATAAAACAGATGAAACAAAAGCATGAAAAGCGTGGACAGCATTGTGCAGGAGCTAATACACTCAATACTCATATGTGCATGAATTAGTAACTTTTGAGATAAATGAGAAAATCCTGATTCTACGTATCTCATTGACCATCAAACCTGTTATCTAATCTGACTGTACACAACTCACACCAGACATCACTGATGTTGTGGTGCAGTGTGGGAAAGACCTCTTAACACTATGAGTGTTTTTTAGAAGTGAAACATTTATATTTGATACTTTAACTCAGTAAGGCGTTGCGTAAGGAAAATGCAGCTCATTTACATTATAGCTTTTGGCCTGGTCCTCAAAGCAACGCTGTGAATAAATACATTTTGTGAGATCACAAATACATATGCACCTCTGTGAAAAGTCAGTGTGTTTTGAATGGAGTTCCCATCAATTGAGACATACTACGGCAAAATAACATTCAAGACGCAAACCTTCACCAGACTGAGCGCTGAGGGAAGTGGTATGAAAGTGGAGCAGTGTTGGTTTTGAAAGTTAGTTAGTACAGGTTTGCTTTTTGTCCTTCAAGACACACACTTAAAGTTGTTATCCGCTAGATCTGAACTGAGGGGCTGCTGCCTCTGTGGAAAAGTGCTGGGCACTGACATTCATAGGGGCACAGGCCTCCACTGCTGTTTATCACAGTGTTCCCACCGTATGATCAGTGCTCAAGGCTCTGTTAAAAACTCTCTCTATTGGTGCTTATCAGATGCTCAAATCCTGTCTATCTTTTATCTGTGCACAGTCCAGTTTGATGCCTTAAACCCCGAAATGGTGTCTCTGCTGCTGTGACGTGCGGAAGTAAATTAAGCAGAATCTGTGGGTTCTCAACTCCTTCTCTTTAACTCGGTGAGTTATAGACTGACATCATCCTTGTGAAAAATCACCATAACGTTTAGACACACAAGGTCAGTTTCTTCCCTCCACCCCTGACAGTACACTACAATTTCATGAACTGTCACCTTTTCCTCAATGATTGTTTGAATCCTTCAGTTCATTTTGTCGGCTATGGGTGTTTATGTGTCACCATGCTGTGAGTTATTCTCAGGCTTGAAAAGTGATCAGGTCCCTCTCCGACACTGAAACTGAAAGTGGGTTAAATATGGCCCTTAAGATTTTTCAGCATAGTGTACTTCTCTGATATAACTATTTGTCACCAGTTTCTAAAAATAGAAAAATAAAAAGCAAAACTTCCCCTCTGTGATGCAGCAGTAAGTGTTCTTTTTATAAACATCACGCCTCACACTACCCCACATCTAACTGGGTGTGTCATCTTAAAGGATAAGTTCACGGATCATCAACACTACTCACATGCCCACGTTGTAATTGTTCCTCCATCCTTCTCACAGCCATTAGAAACGCAGTCTAACTCCTTTCTCTGGCTGAGATGTCTTATCAGAGGAGGCAACTTCCAAAGTCCTGACATTACAGCTTTTGAACAAGGGTGAAGATGGTCTTGGAAGTCTTCACAGTGGACAATTCATAGTTGCTGTCTAGACTGTGTACTCATACAGGATATGAGCAAGTAGCTTAAAGAGAAACAAGAGACATCTTTGGATGAGTGAAATGAACGCTTCCCTGAAATGAAGTTTACCTCGACGCAACTGGGCGTCGACACTTGGCGCTAATGTGTCACTGTTTTGGCCAGGCGGTATTTTCCACACCGAGTCTATGCGTAGTATAAATACATTTGTTAAGCGTACAGTGGCCAGTTTCCATCCAGTAGTTTGCTGCAGGAAGTATCTTGCCGGTCAAAAAGCTGTATGTCTTTGCATATGTAAGTCATCATTGATACAGCTGATGAGCCACTGCAACTTCCTTTGCAACCAGCCTGCTTTGTTGTCTTTGTCTGATGTCAAATTCCTCGACATTACATTCGCTTTGAATACAAAATATACAGTTGCACAGCTGCATCTTTAGTGTGCGGAGATGAAAGAATATCAAACAGTATACATTTACGCGCCTTTTAACTCAGTTAATGTAACTACAAAATGACATTTATTCCCCGTCTCTCTACACTTTCAAATCATCAATGCCTTTTTAGACGATTTACCTTTTAGTTTAACATATATGAGTTGGGTGACTTATGCTTAGTTATAGATTTTTTTAAAACGATTTTGCCAAATGTAATTGTTGGATCTTAGTGCTGGTCTGCTGTGTTTCGATCAATATATGTGTGACGATTTGAAATATAATTGTGTGTTGCGTTTGTGTCTGCAGATGGACTTGGACAGAGGCAGGTCTACATCCACAACGCTCACTGGGATCTTTCACTGGGCCCAGTGGGCTACTACCTGGGACAAATGCGCCCAGTTTCTCCTCATACATAATTATCACCACCCCTCTTCTGACTTTCTGTTTCACACACTCTTAAATAACAACCTAACCATGCAAGCTCTGTTAGTCACACGCTACTCTATATCCTGTAATAATAGACGTACTTGTATGCGTGAGTGTGGATGCTTGTGTGTGACTCAAGGCAGGTTGGTATGTGCCAGGTATGCTGTCTAGCCCCAATATGTTATGATGGTGAGCGTTTCCCTCAGATGTCTGCAGCTTAGGCATACACAATTTTGTAGCCAATGGGGGGTGGTCATTTAGAAATGGGCAGGCAGGAAGTGACCTTGCAGGTTTGTTGAAGAGGGGTGGGTTAGGTGGTGACTGGTTGCCTCTGTTAAGTTCCCCTTCTATCTATTTGCCATCATGTCTAACTGTTGCACCAACATTACTTCAGAGTTGATGAGAGGTCAGAGAATGACTGGACTGACTGGGGCTGACAGAAAGGTGGGTAGTGGTGGATGAGTGGAGGAGCACTGGATGTCTTTGCCCATCCCTTTATGGTCACAATTGAAGTATCTTCTATGCTACTTCTGGCATGATATTACCCCATGTTACAAAGCAAAAGTCGTCTCAAACTGGTTCCAAACATGACAATAAGCTTCAGTGAACTAGAAGTGGCGGTCTGAATTCAGTAGAACACCTTTGGATATCAAACTTGTTAACAGGATGTGTACGACCTGCAGAAATAGTAGAGGACAGTCATGTCAACATGAATCTTTCATTCCATCATGAATTGTGGCTTTGAGAACAGAGGAGCTCTTTAATATTACTATGGCGTTCTGTTAGTGTTGCACGCTCATTTATTTGTTATCAGCCATTTCAAAGTGATTATTTCATCTTAAACAAATGTTTTTCAAAGGTGTTTTTGCTTTTACCCACATATTTTCAGACAACAATTTCTGAACTTTGAAGAGTTTGTTTAAACAGTTTTCACCTCCCTCACATACGTGGGGGAATGTTTAAAATCTACTGCTGTAGATGACTAACAGAAATTAAACAGAAACTTCACATTATCAGTGTGGAGTCAACATAAAGTGCTGTGGGGTGCCTGACAACACTAAGTAACAGGTGGCGTATGCACCAGTCTGGCCTTTCTGGCCCAATTTCCCCCAGTGTAAGCGGAGAGCAGCGGTGTGATTAACGTAATATCACAACTTTACAACTTTGCAAAATCTGTAAACAATCATATTGATGTTAAATGAAATAACACTGTACATTACAACAGAACTAAAACCACTCATATAGTAAAACAGGCCAGTTTAATAGCTTGCATAAAAATGTCATATGATAATGCTGATATGTTCGCGTCATCGCGGTACAATTCCATGATGGTTGATAAGTGATATATAACTACAGCTTGCCTTGTCAATCACGCGCTAAACTGCATTTTATTCAAACATTTGAAGAAAAACAAATATAGAAATTAAAACTTGATATAAATTGAAGACGGGACAAATTCGCCAGTTTATCATTTAGACTGCTGGTCTTTTACAAGAAAGCGCTTATAGGTATGTATGATGAAATCTTGCATTGTACAGATGATTTTAGTCAAAGTAAAGCCCCACACCACTACCACATCTGTTGCTGGGGGTGTGGTGGGCTTACAGACAATTTCCATGTGCGTGTGGTTTCACCTCACAAATAGCTCAGCTGCACTTACTCAGGCTAAACACAGAGCCAAAACCATGCAGCTGTACAAGGTGAAAGATAGTACATGAATTTACATAACATAATGTGTTACTCATATTCATCCTGATTTAAATCCTGTGTTTTATTCCTATCCTCTGGTACATCCTCCACAGTTTGTCTTACTATATGTTGAAATTAACAGTGAATGGGCGAATCTCATTCATTTAAAAATACTAAAACTTAATTGAGGTGTAAAGTGTGTCTTTTACTCATGACATAGTTAAGTGCCGAAGAAATAACAGATGATACTGTTCAGTTGGGAGTCCATCACACTGGACTCGACATCAACAGGGAATGTTGGACCTGGCATTATGTGTTGAAATAATCATTCTAGGAACATTTGACTAGCACTTAGCAATTAGTTTATCAATTGATCCGTCATAATTCATAATTTGTTGCATTTATTAAACAAGGCAAATCTATTTTCTCATTCCTGCTTCTCAAATTTGAAGATTTACTTTCAGTTCATTAAAATTTTTTTTTAAATGTAATATCTTTGCTTTTGGCCAGTTTTTTAACAAGTAAACAATTTAAGATGGGCTCAAGTACTGTGTCCATTTCATTTTCCCAGCACATTTAATAGATAAATAATTACAAAGTTTAATCAACAAAATATTTTCAGGCTCAATTTACACGACCAGTAAGAAGGCAGCAAATAGCCATCATCTGGAGCTGCCACCAGACTCCTGTGGAAACTATCTAGCTCTTCAGTGGCTAAATGCTCACTTAATTTTTTTTAGCTGGAAGCATGCTGTGGCCAGAAATGAGACTATACACAACAGAGGTTGAACAAAACAGTGAGTGGAGTCAATTAAGTGAATAAAAACCGCAGCCACAGAGCCTGTGAAAATTCTTTGTGAGTTCGACACATAAGTGAGTAGTGATGTGATCATTTTATTTAGATGATCACAGCTACTTTAAAAATCATGCAATGATCAATTCAGAATTTTCTGGGTCTTACATGGCGTTGAGTCTTGGACTTGATGTGGTTTAACAAACTTATTAACAGCTATGCTTCTTCTCCTGTTTGAAGACCAACCGCTGCTCTCATGTTGTTTGCCAGATGATAGCGATAGTGAGAAGACCTACAAGCAGTTCGAGGCGGCAGGGGCCGTGAGGCGGAGATCACCAAGTCAGCGGACTGAAGTTCTTCCTTTTCCTCCGCCCAGCCCACCTTCTGTTTCTGCAAAGGTTCATCTGGTGAAGTCGAGCAGGACAATCACTGCATGGGCTATAAGCTGGATCAGCTATGTCTCTCTGTTATAGGGTGTTTTGGAAAGCAGGTTACCAGTGCTCAGGGTCAGGTCTTATTTTCTTTCCTCCTCTTACTCTTTTGACAGGTCTTAAACAGTCATGAGTTATAGGTTGACATTGGAAGTAGTTATCTTTTTAGTATGCCTATGTATGGACCTATGATACCACCAGCAAGTCGTCATTCATGCATCCGCACGAAGAAGTGGCGAAGAACGGTAACATGGGTAAAGCCAGCTGGGATGTGCAAAATAGGACCTCTGAACCGGCCCCTCCCACCCCTCTGGTCTTCCTCAACCCAGCCTGTATAAGTTCCTCTTTTGGGCTGAGCCCAAGTGCACCATGCCATGCTTCTCTGTGCCCATACGTGCTTGCATTTCCATGTTTTTCTCTCTTTTGTACCCATTTTAGCATCTGAACATCATTTATGCTCTGCAGGTGCGTATTTTGCTAGACATTACAAGTTTCTCTTTCTTGTGGAGTGGGAAACACGATACAGCAATAAACAGGAACAAAGTGTCACTATGACAAAGACTAAATGTTTTTGTGGTGTACTGCAATGGCGTTTATGGTTAAGCAATAATATTGTCATGGTGAACATGCTGTTGCTGTGTGTGTCTTCTCTCATGGCCTTACATAAACCAAGGCTTCAGCATCAACGTCCCCTTCCAGCATCCACAACTAGTGCCCACTTTCTGATCACTGGTTGCTATGGGGAATGAGCCAGAGGCTGTTGCAGACCTATATCAGCATTCATGCTTATCAAATCAAATCAGGATGCAACGTTTGTTTTCACACAGAATTTCTATGGTGTTTTTTCTCTTGGTCATAAATGAACGTTCACATCGCTGCAAACAATCTTTTTAAACTGTGAGTCAACAATGGAACTATTATCGCTTGCCAGGGGTCTGCAAGCTGGAGGACTCTAAGCGCAACTCAGTGAGCTCAAGTTGTTTTTGTTTTCCTCTTTCAAGGTTAATAGTAATGGTTAATCAGGCTAATGTAAAACTAGGTGTTTGTTGTTTGTTTGACAGGCCCAAAGTGCAGGTCAGATGGGAAGCACCTCTGAGGAGAGCCATTGAAGTCAGCTGCAGACCCTCGGCTGGGCATTTCAGACTTCACATTCCTTAGAAGTGGCAAGGGCAGCTTTGGCAGGTGGGACTGACAAAGATGACATTAAGAAATGCTCTGTGCTAGGGTAGCGGCCCAGGTGATGGTAAACTCAAATGTGGGACATGGATAAAACAGAAAACTACTTTTGGTCTAGAGGCATTTAGTAACAATATATCGTTGTTTCAATGCCAGAATAAATCTACTTAATAAATAATAAATCTCACTTACTCTGAGATGGCAATTTCATCATCAACCTGTGTATGTTGTGTGTGCAGGTGATGCTAGTGAAACTTTCTTGGCAAAGACCGGGTTTTTGCGTCAGGTCAAAAGGACATCATTTGCGGGATGATGATGTAGGTGTACCATGACGAAAAGAGGGTGCTGTCACAACAAAGCTGCTCTTACCATCACGCGGTTGTACCTGCCAGACTCGGTCAGTACAGATAACACACATACACTTGTATGCGTTTCAGTGAACCGGTAAAATGATCAACAACTGGCTGCATTGCTGTGAAATTTTGTGATGTCTGACGTCTGACCTTTCCTTGCTGCCACCAGCAGGTCAGTGCTGATTATTCAAATACATAAGTGGATGGTTGGCACAAAATCTTTTAACTCACCATGAGTTTGAATTTTGTGATTTTCAAAACATTTTTTTTTTAAATATCTTAACTATGTGGATACAAACACTGTGTCCTCCTCCAGGATGAAGTGCAGTAACCTCCTGACTTTTCATCCAGCTCCACCATCAGCTCATGATCAAACTACGACACTGACATCAGCTTCAGATGTCCTTTTGCTTAGTGCCTAATGCTTAAACACACTAAAAGTAATACCTACTCGCTTGTCAGCGTGTTGGCGCGGCGTGGTGCAGCCTCACAGGCTCGCGCTTATGAACCCATAGAATAGTTGCGTTCAGCTCGGACAGGCTGCGCTCTCTTAGTTCCTGAGAAGTGTTTGCAGACCCGCTCATAGCGCCAAATAGGGACTGTCCATGTTAGAGCAGTGTGCAAACAATCATCATCACCTGATGCAAGTGTAGAACCTCATATCTGGAATATTTTGATCCTGCTGATGCAAGATCTTTTCCTAATTACTGAAAATACTGCTGTGAAACAGGATGAACAAGTCTTGCTGTAGAGTCTTTACGTCACACTTTCTTAGAAATGCCATTTAAATTTTGTGGTGTGTCATGCTGCTTTGCCTACCATTAATGCTGGGACTGTTTCCTGTACTAGACATATTTCCCTCACTCCCTCTAGTGGTAAAGCTACATGTTTGGTTTTTTCATTTGTGAGATTTAAGGCTCCACCTGATAGAGAGGTTAATGTTTGTGGCTTTTAGAGTAGCTATAGAACGAAAGTGTTCTCTGGGATTCATGTTCCTTGAGTTTGAACGTTGCTTTCGTTTGTATTTCTGTTCATTTGGTTTGAATCCCTTGCTTTGCATGAACTGGTCAACGTTGGCAGCAGGCCCCAGTCTCATCTGAGAGGGGTGTCAGGGAGTGACTGATGCTCAGTTGGCGAGCCAGTCTCTCTTCAGACGGACACTCTAATCTGCTTAAGTTTTATCTGAACTGCCACTGACCTGCTGTACATCTGTTCTGGCCAGTAGCAGTTGTGAATTGATCGGTGTTGCTCCCCTCACTGATTCAGACCCATACACACAACAAGCGTCT
>BRZM01001800.1:158019-216620 GCA_033238685.1 Lates japonicus | reverse complement strand
CCCCCAAACAGATGCACAAACATTATTCAAGTACATCCGCAGGAATACTACTGAAATATGTATACAGTACACACACGCACAGTTTCGAACAAAAATGTGTCATATTGCTGCTAAGGCTGGAGTGCATCTATCTTATGTAAAGTTTGCATAAATTAAGAGAGAAAACTAAGCAGTTGTGCAATTAGCAGCTTTCCCTGAAACAGTGCCACATATGCAGGCTAGTAATGTCTCCAAAGTCTCTCATTTTACAGATACAGACTATATAAATATGGAGTGGGGGGGTGGGGTGTGTGTGTGTGAATATATCTTATGTCTATAGACAGCTGGGTTGAAGACAGACAACAGAGAGATACAGTATCGATGGATGTACAGTACAGAAATGGGCGAGGAGGCTGCACAGGTACAGGAATCGTATCTCTACAATTGTTTCCCATTGGGAACAAACACTGTCCTGAAGTCTGGGAGTCAGCACTTTTATAGTTTTTGCAGCTCTGTTTACCATATTTGCAAGATTTCTTGATGTAGATCTGCAGTAGTCTCTCAGGACAGAGATGCAGAGGTACAGAGGTAGAGGGGGCTGTGCAGTGGTGCACTGTTGTCGTGTTATAGCCTGACAGCTCCCCCATCTGGACACAGACAGACTATCAGGCTGTAACGTGTGATGAATTCTGGCTGAGTTGAAATACTTGTCAGTGCCAAGGTTACAGCTGCCGCATAATGACAGAATTGCTCTGCTGGAATCAACTCTCTTTATAGTTTAAACAACTTTTCGGTTGTTTTCCGTTATCATATGCGTGCCCTTTGATCGTCACACATTCATATCAATAAGAAGTAAGTCAGGGCAGGTCAAACTTTGACAAACTCATTATATAAGGCTCAGAGCAGCACAGTAAGAGTCCTAACACAATTTGATCTCTCATAGTTTTTGTCAGAGTGTTTGCTCAGAGGGCGGGATGCAACAATAATTGTTTCCTTTGAAAACAGGAACAGAGCACCAACAGAGATGCAATACAAGTCACAAAGGCAGAACTGACAGTGACGGGGGAAACATGAATGAAAGGCTTGTGTCTCGCAGAGACTGGGGAGGGGAGAACTGGGGGCAGAGGAAGGCACGAGGGGTGCCCAGAATGGTTTGTCTCTCTGCAGACCAGTCTCTTCCAGGATGTTCTTTGGACATCACAGATGTTTGGATGAAACGAGCAGGCATAATTCAGGTTGGCCTGAGTTCAGATGGGTCTGTGAATGGTGCCTTTCAAAGCCCCCGCTGAACCACATGGCGCCCAGGATTTCAGCCACAAAGCCCCACTAGACTAACTCAATATTGCAAACATAAAAGGTTCAGATACTTTGTTTATCCTTTTACTTTTTGGATCCTAACAAGGCACAAACATTTGTTGTACAAATTAGATGATATTTTGTGGGCACCGCTGCATGACGTAATCCCTCTGGTACTTTCTAGCACATCCCTCAGATCTGCTGTCAGTGATGAGCCATTTAAATTTTTGTTTGATGAAGAGCAAAACTTTATTTTAACAGCAATTACTCATAGTTATATAAATTTAATTACCTCTCACTTTCCAACGGGATATAGACCACTTCTGAGTTTGGTAAGTTATTCATCTCATTAGATCTTTCAACTTTTATCATGCAGGCTAAGAATTACTGAGTTGCCCTATTCCTCTTTGCAATTATAAAGACGTAAGATACAGAATAAAAAGCCTCTTCAATCATGAAATTGTTACCTGCTGGTTTTAATATGCGTGCGGAGGTCCACACAAACAAAACTATCCCACTGCTCCATAGCCCTTTCACTTTGATTGGAGAGCCCAAGATATCCAATTAATAAGAGAGGTTAAAGTTGACTTTCCACTGGCTGGTCCAATCACAGTAGGTGCACCGGTTAATTTGGTGAACAAAGTCATGGCAGGGGTGGGTGGCCACTTAGGGAAAAACGAGGTGAAGGAGAAGGGATGGATGAGAGGAAGCGTGATAAGGACTAAGGGAAGAGATTGTGGCCCCCTGACAGCTCAGCCTGCATGGCAAATGATGAAGCTGACTGAGCAAAATAAAAAAAATAAAACATTTGCTGAATCTGTAATGGGAACAATCAGATCACTTCAGGAGGAAAACCATGTGCTGCAACAAAAGACCGAAAACAAAAACTTTTGCGACAACCTGGGGCTGAATAAGTCCTCTTAACTGCCTCGCTGGAATGAGCCTTTGTGTCATTCTACATTTCCAGTTCTGTCAAAAATCATAGTTTGGCGTTCGGTGTTTGTTACGCAACAACATAATACTGTCAGCAGCATTTTATCTCTGCTCAGTCCAGAGCAGTAGGACATGAAGCAAATGGCTGTCTGATGCGACATGTGGCTCTTTCTATTTCAGAGCACCCACATGGATACACAATCAAAAGCATCACTCTTGACTCTACCCCAGAAGCCACTGACTCTCCACTCTGCAAAGAAAAGTTCTGAGCTTGCAAGAAAAAAGACATAAATAGCCAAAATGTAGTATAGATATATATACACACACACACACCTCATTGGGACTGAAAACCAGCCTCAACTCTGACAAGCAGCCTTGGACGATGCTCAAGCACATCCAGTGTTCCTAAATTCATATCCAGACACTGACGGCAGTTTTGCCTCAGCAAGCTGAGAAATATTCTCCCCTGCTTTCTTGCTTTCTTTCTTTCTTTTTCTTTTTCTTTTTTTTTTCCCATTCACCCCGCATCCTGCTATCTCCATCTCATCTCTCACACTTCGGTTTATGAATCCAAACTGACGGCAGGCAGACTTCTTTTCAAACTTTGAGAAAAGTGACTCTGAATAGAACATGTAGCCCTTCGGCTCCTGGGGGCTTCAAGACTCCAGAGCTTTCTTGAATGGTGCATTTCAAACGTGGAGAAAAGAAATGTATTCGAAACAAAGATGGTGGAGAAGTATCTGCAAGAATGATAACCTTAGAGAGCACAGGTAATAAAGTGATTCATGAAAGTTGGAGATAGTATTTGTTTAATGAAGAAAACCCTGACAGAACTTTAGCCTCACATTACCAGAATTTCACTGTTGTTTCATCATTTGCAGTGGAGATCTTAACCTATCATTATAAGCTCTTAAAGAAGGCATCCTCAGCAGTATTATCTTGATGCAATGTCATCATATCATAGAGTGCCCTTATTCTGAATAAATGTTTTCATCTATCCTTGAAAAGCTTCCCCCTATGGCTATATCATAATATTTCATTACTTTGGTGTAATTTTCAGAGGACTAAATTGAACAAAGTGTGTTGGCTTAATTCGACGCAGCTATGGTCCTTTAGAGTTTGAAATTGAATTTCGCCTACCTTCAAAGTCTGCTAACACAATTAAGCTTAGTTCTTTGACTTTAAATGTGATTTTGTTCTGAAGTGTCTTTGTTCTGAATGTCTATTCTTAGAAGTTAATTGCATTTTCAGCTGGTGTTGTTCAGCAGTATAAAACGGGCATTTATGACACCTAGCTTATATCTCCACTCACAGGCTGCCCTGTTGTCAAATACCTCACTGCAAGGTGAAATTAATACTTTTGTATTTTTAGCTCAATGGAATCTGGATTATAAGCAGGTGTCTATACACTGGCAGAAAGAAATGTGAGAGATTTTTCGTTTTGGTGTTCTTTTCTCTGTTTTGTCACTAAATTGGCCTTATGTTCTCACTGAATTTCACACTAAAGGGCCCCTCTTTTAGTGGCTGAAAATTTCAATGGTTCATTAATTCGCTTTCCCTAGTAATATCCCAAAAAGGTCTCTTAAAGTTGAGGTGAATGGCCTGCCTTACAGAGCAAGGCAAGATGGTCTAATTAAACAATGTCCCCCGACCACTCGAGTTAACCTCCGACTTCTTTTTTAATGAGTTACTCACATGGAACAGGTTTGATTTATATTCCATTTATTCATGGACACATAAATGTGAAAAATATGGGTCGGCCCACCACAAAAGCCTCAGTCTTAACCTGGGGTTATCACATTGAGGCAATTACAGCCCGCACAAGTGAGAGTTAAATATTTGTTACTCCATAATTATAAGAACTACAGTTTAATGGTTCATCCTCAGAAAGTCACACTCATAACTAAAACATGGCTAAAAGTTCCTGCACATGTTCAGAGAGTGAATTGACTCTTAAGCTCAGAGTGAGGAAGGGGACAGGGAAGGAGAACAGAACAATAGAGGTGTCTGCTGGGTTTTGTAAATACATATAGTATTATGGCCGAGTATCCAGCCAATCAGTCCACGCAAGCCTGCAGTTTTCCCCCAGAGCCTCCTCAGCGGCCATCTGCAAGTGAGGCAAAGAGAATAAGCAACAGGGAGTTTGGGGAACTCTGGAAGTGCTGAATCAAATCTGCACTGCCAGCTGCAAGAGGAGAAAAGTAAGATGTGGTGGCCTGGGAGCAAAATAAATAAACGAGTAAGTAGAAGAAGACCTGCTTTTGATAAAGTGAGAAAATAATGCATAAATGGTAGTATGCCAAGGTTTCTCAGTGGATGAGAGACACTTATTAGACTTGCTAAAAAAGGTTCAAATATTTGCTTGAAGTTTTTTTTTTTTCTCTTTTCCATCATGAGGCTAAGCTGTATTATTAAACATGCATGGTTGTAGCCTGGGCTGAATTATCATGAGAGAAATGTAACAACTTAAACTTTATGAAATGGTACCACACAATGTTTTTTCTTTTCTTTTCTGTTCTGTTCTTTTTTTTTGGAACAACTGTGCCTTCTTCTAATTAAAACTGCCAAATGACTGATTGAGTGACTGAGAGACTTTGAGTGGGAGAATGACCGATTGAGGGAGTAGGAGAAAGAGGGAGGGAGGGGGTCAGGGGAGGGAAAGAACAGACTGCTCTATCATCTCCACCCAGACACCCACAGGGATTTGGAGTGAGAGACAGTATAGAGCGGCGGAGAGACAAATCACTTCTCTTGACCTTTAAGTGAATAGCGAACATACAGTAACAATCCACTTGGGAGGGGGTGGGGTGGAGTTGAGCCGGGCCATAATATTGGGGTTTTCACTTTTGCCACAGAGAAAGTTAGACTCTCCCAACATGCTGCTGAAGCAGATAAGACTGGAAAGGATGAAGGAGGCCTGAGCACTCCTGTGGAGTTCTGTACTTGTACGTGCTCGTCCGGTGTTTGATCTCTCGGTCTCAGAGCTCTGATGATTATGTGAGAATTCATTTATCTTGCAGTTTAAAAAATTACCAGGATGCCACAGTGCGCTGACTGCGAATGCTCAAATCTGTTTAGATTTGTTCCAGCTAGAAAATCAAAAATCTTCCCTTCGGTGCTTTTGGGTAAATTTTTTTCCTCCCTGCTACCAGTTTCAGTTCACTGAGGTCTTGAACATTGAGATTTCCATTTTATGGGCCTTCATTAAATTCTAACTAGTGCTATAACTCTCATCCCTTTGATTCAAAAGCTCTTCTCCGCACTTTTTTTTTTTGCCATACAGTACATGTGGGATATGGCCCGCGGTGATGTGCAAGCAGCATTGCAGCATTATGGGGCCCTTAACTTTTTCATCTGCTGCAGTAAAGAGGTTAGCATGATGGACTAGTTAACGGTGGTGCCTGTCAGTGTAGTGTGCACTGCACTCTGATCTACATCGTTCTGGGCTTTAAGTACTACTTCATGCCCTGAACAATTATGGGCTGCTTCACTGTAGTCTGCCAGGGAGAAAACTGAAGATGTATTGGTGGGAACAGTACGGTTTCTACTAGTGAATTATTCATCTGTTACATTACTGTAGAAATGATTTAGATCTTTCTTTGGATTGCTTAATCCACTTCCACCTGTTATATCTAACAGCCAACTCTGTCACGGGTGCTTTTAACTGAGCTTTTGCATATGAGGCAGGCCCACCTTAGAGCGCAACATAAAAAAACATGTTGCATTGTTCTATGCAGGTAACTCTCAGCATTTTCAGATGACATTCCTGTCCTTCTTTCGAACCCAGTCACACACTGAATGATTTTTATCTGAAGCACTGGCAGCATGCCACTCTTTCCCTTTTCATCTTCATTCATTCTTTTCCCACTTTTCCTCCAACTTGGCTTAGAGATGCTTGATAAATGGAAGCAGTCTGCTTTAAAGAGTTCATCCACTTCTTCCAAACCCTGCAAACCCATCACCTGTTTGCTCCTAATGCATCACCTCTAATCATCATCCCTGCTGTGCACATCCATCCAGAATGTGGGAAATCCCTATCAGCTATGCACCAAGCGCAGATCTAATGGTCCACAGTTGACTGGGCGGGAGGCAGCCTGCTATTAAGGCACATACATTGGGATCTGTATGTCTTACTGCATGCTCAGCTGAATCCAAGAGGAGCGGGCACAGTTGATTCAGTGGCACCTCATCACACGGACACATTAATAACTGCCACAAAGACTCAAATGACTTATGAGGTTGTGGGAAAGCATCATCCTCCAAGAATGGTGTGCTGTACAACATAATCAATTTCAGGAGAGCACAAATACGTGCCACTTTATTATTACAAATAATAAATGAACATTAGGCAGCTGGTAACGCAGCCAATTTGTCTTTCTGAGGGTCGCTAATGGCGCAAAACACTCTACGTGAACTCACCAGAAAGAACTTGGGGATATTCTGGCACTTTCCATTAAAAATTGAAATGCAATCAATGTCGTAATCTTCAGCTGCAGTTCTTTGCTAAAGTCAATGGTGCTGAAACAAAAGCCAGCCAGTTCAATCTAATACATATGTAGCCGCTATATATTCAACAGTGTGAACTGACTGAGGAACTGACTAAATGTCCCCCATAGCCTCCCTTTGCATTGTGATTTTTTTTTTTCAACTACAAGTATGAGCGCACAGCTATGAACTCTATTTGACCTCCCATTAATATATTTGCTTGTTCTTTAAACTGGGGATGTCCTTGTCTGCGTGCTCCATTCACTGCCTGTGCTCATTAAACGTCCTCTCATCAGGTTGTGGGGTCATGGACACTGGGTTGAGCCGTCTGAGTTGTCTGTGGTGTGGAATACCAGAGAAGCCCCAGCCTGAGTACCAGTCAGACAGCCACACTATCCTCCCCCCCACGCACACACACACACACAGCACACTCAGCTCTAATGAAACAGATGAATTATTGGTCTGAGTGTCCAGAGTTTCACAGAAAGGTGACGTTAGCAAGAGCCACAATAAAGCTGTACCTCATATCCACACAGAGAGGGGAAGGACGTTAGGCTTTGTGCTCTGCATACACTGTGTAGTTAAGTGTTTGTGTGTATGAAAAAGGGAAAGCACGTACAGGGTGGTGGGTAGAGGGGGAGGGAGTGTATGAAAAGAGAGAAATTGTACACACAAACATGCGCACACAGAGCAGGCCTCCTTCCTCCCACGATTCAGTGGCTCAGTAAAGCCCCAGACATCGTAAACAGGATTTATGTCATTTAATTACGCTTTTGTACAATTACCTTTATTTACAGCTGCATGAAGCAGGCAATGGGGAACTCATGGCAGTGTGAGCCAAACAGAGAGGTCGTAATTTCTGTCCTTTACTTCTCATTGTTCCCAAGATATGAGAACAACGCTCCTGAGCATGTAGGCTACATGTTTTGCTTGGTGGAGCTTCATATTTACATTTATCGCAAATCAGCTTCTCTTGTGTTGGAATATTAATTATAGTTGGTTTGTAAGTCAGTTTCGGATTATATCTCAGTCTTGACTTTGGGATATGGATGGTGGGTATATTTGCTATTTAAAGATCCAATACACAGCTTAGAATCCACAGGCTGCTAGAAATATATCCAGACATTGTGCATTTTCTTGTGTTATCATCTCCTCTTAATACACATTTTTCACTCCCACCTGTTCCTTAATTTGACTTAACAATGACATGCCCTGTAATGGTGATGTATTTTCCTGCTTCTTTCATACAACAATATAAGAGCACTAAGTTCAGCTTTGATGTTACAGTGCCATCTACTGGCCAGTCTAAAAACATTCCCCGTTTTGCTGCCAGTTGCTGGCACAAAAAATAAATCAAAAACATGTGATTCTGTGTGCCATGCCTGTTTTTCTTTGACAACAACGGAGGTCCTCTCTGACAAATGTTCCCATCTCTGTGTCAAACCATCTGAACACATGGCAGTGTCTGTGTGTGCTGGCTTTCTGCCATGTGGCAGGCTCACACAGTCGCGTTGTGACTGTTGGCATTGTTGTCACTTCAGGAGGATGTTGAGTGTCATCAACACGGCCATTGTGAGGCAAGAGTCACACAGCATCATCCCTGTAGATATCTCACTCTCAAAATAAATCACATTACATTTACCGGAAGATACATGACAAAACAAGATTTCATGTGCATTATGTGTCATTACAATTACAATGACTTTTTGTATATTTCCAGTTGGATTTTTGCAGATCAATGGTACACTGTGTCTTTTTTTTTCTGTGTTATTCAGACAAAACATCTCTTGTTTCAGGCTTGCAAAATCTGACCAGGAGAGGGGGCTTTAGCCACACTTTTCCTCTGAGTGGGGTTGGGCAAAGCATGGAGAACCAACAAGTCACAACACCTTTTTCATCAGATTTCTTTTTCAAATAAACTTAAAATCAGTTATGATATATATGTAACGGAAATCAATCAGCATCTCTATTTTGATAAGAGCTTCTGTGCCAGTAAAGGCATATTGTAAAGACATTTAAAGCTGTGACTTTACTCATGACCAACTACATTCACTTATAGCATCTATTTATAACTAATATTAATGGTGACCAATATAATCTGAATGTGCTTGTCTTCACATCACAGGCTGAGCACCGGCCTCCTAAGAATAGCCTGCTGTTTGCTTTTTTTTTTTTTTTTTTGTTTGTGCATCATGCCCTTTCGTCAACCCTTCTGAATGGGATGGGACATGAAACTGAGCTCAGAAATGCAACAGGACCCCGAGGCAGTGTGAGTGAATGCAGAGCTTTACTTCATTACGTGGTCCTCATAAAGCAGGCTTTTGGACGCCGCTAGCCTGGGGAGGTCCGTGAAGAAAAGTTGAAAAAAAAAGGAAAGAAAGAAAGAGAGAAAGAAAAATAAAGAAGCAGATAGAGGAAAGAGCAGAACAGGACTAGCGAGTCTGGATTTGCCAGTCACAAGTCCACACTGACTTTCTCACAGTGGATTCTATCTATCTATCTATCTATCTATCTATCTATCTATCTATCTATCTATCTATCTATCTATCTATCTATCTATCTATCTATCTACCTACCTAGCTACCTAGTCTTAAAGAAAACTTTGACCTTAGTTTACACCCTGTACTGCAACATACAGTATGTGTTTATTTGCACAGTCCTGGATTATGAATTCATAAGCTGCCATTGTTGTGGAAAGTGAGAGATGATGAACGGCAAAAACCACTCATTCACTGTACTGTGCTGCATTCAGTGTCTGGAGGCATTTTTACAGTGTTTTGGAAGGCAACGAAGAAAAGGGACGGATTAAAAATAGTTCCTGTCTAGCCAGTAACGATAAAACCATACCTGCTGATCTGGAATCTAACCTTCATCTCCTCTGAGGACAAAAAGCCAAGAGCAACATCAAGAGCCCCTAGCCTATTCAATAATGCACAAAACACACACCACTAAAGCATAGGCCTACAGGAAGCGGCTCATTGCATTGTCTTATACCCTTATTTTTGATCTCTAAATCCCAAGGTGAGGCAGGAGAACAGAAGTTGCAGCACTTCGAGGCTTAAAACAAGAGTGCTGGGACAAACTATGCACTCTGATTATGGCTGCTGAGGAGACGCAGCGGCTTTGCAGCTGGAGGACAGAGGCTGCGAGTGTGTGTGTTTACATGTGTGTCTTTGCGAAGAGTGGTAAGAACATTAGCTAGTAAAAACGGGGGATAAAGTACTCTTTAATTAATCACAGAGCAAGTTTCACCCTCTAGCAAAAAAAAAAAAAAAAAAGTGTGCCTGCTGTTTTCAGGAGACCCTGAGCAGATTGCTATGGGTGAAAATACAAGCTCCTTGCTGCAGGGCCTTTTCCAGTCAAATTGAATTCTGCCTAAACATCAGCCCCAGGATCATTACAGTGGGTGCCAGAGAGGCCACAGATTCAGCTGCATGGTTCAGTTGCTAAACAGTTAGTATATATTGTAGAGTAGTTTTATATATTGAGTAATTTTCTATTATTTGGGTCAGTGAGGCTAATATTGGCAAGAGATGAACAGAATAGCATTAGAAGCTGGTTCACATTAAATAAAGGTGGAATTTCGTGCTTGTTTCTGCTGGAACGCACGGGTTAAGCGCAGAAGATGAATATCCTTCCTCTTCTAATGGCTTGTCCTAGATTTCCCCACCTGCAGTGCCCTTATTTTTCACACCGGCGTCTAATCCACCATCACTCTTCCACTTAACACAAAACAAAGCTTCCTACAGTGTTACTCTAGGCAGCCCACGGGAGCTGCTCTGTTGAGACCCAACTTCATCACATTGTAAGTAAAACACTTTTTATGACATCCATTCCGGGGAAGAGGATTACGCCAAATAGATAGCGGGCACTCACCTCTTGCCTCCAAGCACTCTGATTTATAATGCAATCTATTTAAATTTGTTTCGCATAATTCATGTGTGAATGTACTTTTTTTTTCAGAGGGATAATTTGCTTGTTATCGAACCACTGAATGATATAAAGAGCTTCAGGCAGAAACTGGAATAGTATATATCCATTTATACTTTTTTAGGTATATGGCCATTTTGCTCTTTGATCACCTCACTGCTGAAGTGATCAAAGAAAATGTCTTCACCAGATTGAAGAGTCAGTGAGTAAGTTATTAACAGCTAACATCATAATGTCACAACCAGCTGTGTAAACTTCATCTCTTGGCATGCACAGGTCCCTTGATCTTAACAGTTCCCTCCTCCTATTTCCTGCCACTGCAACTTTGGTAAATATATGGCAGCAATGCAAAGAATTAGCTATATTATGGGGGGAGGTGTTAATTTTTTTTTTTCACTCTTACTTCCTCATTGTTTGGCATCCATTTTTTTTCTTTTTTTTCCTCTCACCTTAAAACCCAGTATGTAGAAAAGTATTAAAGAGGTACCCCTTCCCTCAGCCACAAACTGAGCTTGCACATTTAACGAAGGTAAAAAAAAAAAAAAAAAAAATGGAAATGAGTAAAACAAAATTTAAATGTTAATGAATATATATTTCTTCTGTTTGCCAAGAAGTTGTTAACAGGCAAATGATGGCACATTATGTTATCCATTACTTATGTTTAAGGGCAGGTGGACGCACACATGGAACTACTTAGCATTTAAGCATATTTTACTGCTGGGGTCTCTGAGACCCCAAAGCTAATGCATCATAGGCAGACTTCTGAAACATCAATTCAAAATCATGTCTTAAACCACTCTTATTTCATTTGAAAAGTCATGAAGTATCAGTGTGAACAGTGATTATGGACCATATAATGTTGAGTGAAGTACAACATTAGTTGACCAGATCTTCTTTTGGTAAAGAAACAGTATAACATCAGAAGCATCACATGAGTTGTATCACAGCTGTGCCATGTGTTTACATACACACACATGCCACTATTTACCATACCAAAATGTGCTGCACCAACAGCCATGGGGAGCCAGATCAAGCAGAATTAAACAACATACAACATGGTGTTGAACAGCGGGGGGGTTACACAGGTGATTGTAAAACACAGTCAGCCTAAGTGGCAGATTTGCTGAACATAGCACAGATCAATAAGGACATGGTGTGCAGCCGGGTTATTACCCCCCAGGAGATTTCCTGTGTTAACCTGATCACACTGCCATAACATTTACATCTCTGTCTCACTCTCTACTTGACACATATGGAGACACCTGTATGTACATGTGTGTACAAATATGAAACAAAATTTTGATATGTGCTCATATCAGCTCTGTGTGGAGATGTTACTGTAAGGAAACTGTCATTGCATTTATTACTTCAGACTGTCTCTGGTCTGCATGGAGTGTATGAGTGAGATAGTAAAAACAAAAACAGCCTTGCTTAAGCTCACTGTAAATCATACATGCACGCACACACGCACACACACACACGTCTGTTCAAATCTGTTTTTAAGTATGATGCACTCACCCCCTGCAGATATGAAAACTGGGTGTGAAAAGTTTTTTTAGTTTGCTCCATCACACACACAGAAAGAAAGAGAGAGAGAAAGAAAAGCTGTGGTCAGCTCGAAGGCGGATTCGGTTTATTTTTCTTCCACAGCTGACTCAGTTTCTATCTGTACATCACAGTATTGAGTCCCCTTTACATTACTGGCTTGTTTGTCCAATTTATAGTAAGTCATAAACATGCCTGATGCTCAGAAAATTGATAATGGAGAAAACCTGCAGGGTGAGTGATGATGTTGCAAAGAAAAAGAAGGCAAATTACAAGGACGCTATGTTTGGCTCCCAGAGCTTTACTATCCCCATCTAAGCTCAGTCCCCTGCACTGATCCATTCTTTATTGATGTACACAGAACAAATATCCTTAAGGTAGGCATCTGAGTAGGACAAAGGGATCTTTGTTGCGTTTGAGGAATTGCTCGGTTATGTTTAACAAGCAGATCATCTTAAAGTTCTGCCTCTAAAGACTGCCCTGTGAGAATTAGGAGAGGGCTTTGCCTCCTTACTGCTGCCCCTGATTTCTTACTTTGTCTCACAACAGTATTGATCTGTGCATCCTGTTATGGGGCTTTAAGGGAGGATTCCGCAAAAGATCACTGATGGGATGTTGCTTCAAACCACCTCTGCTGTGAATAATGCCAATGAAACGCCCAGAGGTGATCAATGGTAAAGATTCTAGCAGTGGGAGAATGTTATGTTTGTTTGATAAATGAACCTGAGCTTGTTTTTATGAGGAATATACTGCATAGCCCATTGAAATAAAACAAGTGTAGTGTGAATGCACAAAAAGGAAGTGTTATTTATTTAATAATAGAAGTAAAAATATGCTCTATAGTGCAATGTTGATACCTGTGCATAAAACTGTAGATGAAATACACTCCAATCTCTTCACATTTTTATTCATTTGTGCAAAGTACAAAATGTCTGGGAAGGGAAATGAGGTACATCAACACAGTATGTGCTTATGCATGCTAGTAGCACTGCTGTAACTACACTTTCTGTTCACCATATGTGTAAAAATAATGTTATGAGCATGACATATGTGTTAGAGAGGCACAGGAACACAGACTGTTGTCCTGTCCTCTCTGTGGGTAGCACATGGCAGGCTGCTGTGACAGTCAGCATTGAACACGTCTTTGGGGATGCTCCATTATTTACAGCGTGCCTTCATGTGGCCCCGATGAGACATGACAGGAGCCACAGGAAGCTCATGAATTAAACAGAGGGGCCTAAAAGCACTAGGGGAGGGTACAGGGTGATGGGGAGGCCCTGAGGAGACAGCCGAGCGCTAGGGCTGCAGATTGCAACGCACATGTCGCCGTGGCCCGAGGGGGCTAGAGAGAGGTGAGGCAGGGACACGCAGGGGAAGAGGGAGATGAGAAAGTAGAGGGGGAATAAAAAAGATTTTGTGAAGCAGGGGAACGAAGATGCATCAGAAAAAAAGAGATATAGACAAGAGCAGGAAACAAACAGGATTGACAGGAATTCTCTCAGGAGGTTGCAATGAGACCGAGGAGGGAAATAGCTAAAAGAGCAACAGCAGTCTTAATTTAGCCGGAGAGACATTAATCCCGTACTGATGCATATAAAATACAGGAGTGAAGATGATGTCATGCATTCAGTGGACGGTTAGTGGGGTGTGTGATGTCTCAGCTGTTGCTCAAATAGGCTGGGCAGCGAGTAGCTTCTGGTGTCAGCATGTCTGCATGTCCGGATGGATGGGATAACCTCATTTAGGCTGTGACTCATCACCTGATGCAGCAAACCAATACACAGCAGCAGTGGGTGATAAAAGACTCCGGCAATACCCTTCCTGTTTTAGTGAAGTGATAAAATTTGACTAATGGGTATTGAGGTCACAGACGTGAATGTTGGATTTTGATGGATGATGAATTTCCTGCATATATCTATATATCGGCCCAGGCTCTTTCACTGTATGCATGTTGCATGCATGTTTATAATCATACTAAATGTTTCCATTTGTCTCAGGATTAACCCTGGACGTGGATTAGTATGAGCTTGTGCATGTAATATCTCAAATACAACGGCTATTTGCAGGATGAGGCCGTGCTCTTAAATCTTTCCCTCTCTCTGTCTCCCTCACCCACACACATGCTCACACACGCTTGTGTGTTTTACGAGTCTGATATTTGTAAGTAACTTTTTACAGGAAGTGCCTCTAATGACAGCCCCTTTTCATTGGCCCCAAAGGAGCTGCTGTCCATCTCTCATGGCAACCCCAGACGGGAAAAGGAACCGCCCAGCCCATTGGTGCCAGGGTGATATCATCTGATCATCAACCTCAAACATGGGCTCCGAGCCACACAGTGCATTTTCATATAGTGGAAGGTCTTCATCCTTCACTTTCCCCTTTTATATTCAGGGCCTTTTTTTCTGCAAATATTGATCCTGCAGAACAAGTGAAATTAGCTTGTCATATAAAATGGGAAGTTGTGGGCGTTATATATCTGAATGGAAGCCAAGTAAATTAGGCTTATTAACTTGAATCAGTAAAATCTTTTTTTTTTAACCTCAAGCTGAATGTATCTCCTCTTATTGATGCAGTCCATTAGTTGTAATAGTAGTCTGTCTGTGGAGTATCAGTTGTCATTCTACTTGTGCTTGAGTGCTCTTAATTCCCTCCAGAGCCCATCTGGACAAGCATCATTTCAAACAATATGACAAGGCACTAAAATGCAAAATTTAGAGACGGGCATCACGCAAGCTGGACATATACGCAATCATTTCAATTACTCTTGAATCAACATCTATTTTCTTAAACATGTTGCAGCATATTTAGTCTTAAGTAGTGAGGAAATGACATGCCAATGCATTTACAGAAAGAATTTCAAAGACACAGATCGATACAACAAAATAATTAAAGAATCATGTCTAAGTACATAAATAAAAGCAGGGGACTTGTAATCTCTGCTAAAACAGGATGAGATAAGTGCCAGTTAACCCTTTTTTCACTTCTAACACAGTCATCAAGAAACTAAATAAAGCATATGATTGTGGTTCCATGGGGACACACTGGATTATATATTTTCCAATCCAGTTCTCTGGAAAAAAAAATCACATTGTATATTTTCTCTTGAAAAATAAATTTTAAAAGGTGTATCTGAATGTCTGTTAATATCTGAGTGTGTGTGTGAGTGTGAGAAATACAGACAGAAAAAGACAATGTTAACTTCTTTGTCGCATCTTTGTTCTCAGCAAGAAAAAAAAAATGTGACCACGTTTCACCCCCGGAAACCATCAGAATGACATTTAGAAGTCGCTGCTGATGCTGCTGTGTCAGTAAATATGAGATTAAAAAATTAGGGCAGTGCAATAGAACCAGTGTTGATTTTCTAGGAATATAAATGCATCGAGAGTCATGCTCTCATGGTTCAAGTGGTCAAATGCAATGTCTACCACAGCGCAAATTCTACTCTTACTCGGCCTTCTTTGTCAAAGTTGCCTTCGTATTAGAAATTGAAAAGTTGTGCACGCACAGAGCTTCTTCTCTTTAAAAGTGTGACTGAGGGGGCCATGTGCTCTCTGCCACTGCCCCCCACCCCCACACCCCCATCTCACCACCACTCTGCCCATATGTGCATTCGAGTGGCAGCTGCAAACTCCCCCGCTCGCCCTCCGAAAAAAGAAAGTGAAAAACAGCCCTCTACACCACAGCGAAAGTAGGAGAGCTTTTTCTGGTCAGACCGTGTCTGGCTGCCACTGGCTGAGAGTGAGAGTGAAGAAACAAAAAGAAAAGGAAAGAGAAAAAGGATCTCAGTGTCTATTGTTGCAGAAAACAGTAAACCAGTAATTTGCAAGGACTCTGTCATCAGTATTTATCTGTAAAGATGGAAAGTCTCTCTCTCTCTCTCTCTCTTTTTTTGCAATTTCACACTGTTTTGCGATTAAGTAAATGCATTAATCGTATGCATGTGGGCACACACCACCACTCTCTCTCACACACACACACCCCCTGCAGTTATCTACTAATAAAGCGCTACAGTGACCTCCCCATCTGCCTTCTCCCAGCTCCCCTTTGGGAACTGCAGGAGGTGTGGAGCAGCAGACTGTGCCATAGCCTGCTCAACACATTAGCAACTCACTGACACACAGAGGCTTGGGCAGACACATATTGCACATATTGAGGCAAATGCCAGAGGAAGTCTCATCCGGCACCAATTAGAATATTATAGGCAGGGCAGCCTGGGAAACAAACCCAAGAGCGTGCTGCACTCAAAGACACAGATATGCAGCAGGCCTCATACTTTTTCGCACTCGCTGTTTTACATACACCACAACACTCGATGAAATGTCACCTCATACATACACACACACACACTAAATCTGTTCAGCAGCAGAAGGACCTGCTGCCTCCTGCAGCATAATACCCATCTTGTGCAAAGGAGGAAGTGAAGTCATGTGGATTGTTAGTATACTAGACAGACTAGATGTAACATAAAAAGTACCTTAAATCTAAGGCCTATCTTAAATCTTGCAACATCCACTACCAATAGAAAGTTAAAGCCAACAGTGCTGTGGTACACTAATGATATGAAACTCAAATGTTATAGATAAATTATACAAAAACATGACATAAACATGACTTATAATCAGCATGTGCAGGTTTGCCTGAGGTCACTCCATGCAGCTTTAATGCATGAAATAGATTTTCATGTGAGCTAATGTATGTGTATGAACAGCGAACACTGCAGTACATCCTGGCACGATCTGAGACATATTCTCAGAAACGCACTCGTTGGAGTTATCTTTTCAGATGACTGCTGAAAGTTTCATGTCGCATCTTGAAATTCACATTGGTAATTCACACATGACATTAAAATTTCAGCATCTTGGTTAACATTAGACATGGCATGGGCAAGGTTTCATAAATCCCATGAAAGTAATGTTGCAAAACCAGGCCCCTAACCTCCGAGGACCTTTGCTCACGCCATCCATCCATGTGTCACTCACTCTCGTTTTTTAAAACTTTTATGTTAATCTGTGAATTATCTACACAAGTCCCATGTGCCTAAAGCAAGCTGCTCTGATTGAGTTAGAAGCAGGGCTTGTGTGCTGATCCAGGACCTCGGAGCATGTGTGTTAATGTGTATACTTCACCTCAGATACTCACCATTTGAGCACTTAAATAAGACACCAAGGGGTTTGTTGATTGACACATTACAAAGATTATGTGAAAGAAGGTTTAGGGGTGTGTGTGTGTGGTCTATATGTGAGGAGGATGACAGAAAGAGAGACTGAAAAAGGAAGTCTACGTGCATTTATACCACTGTCGCACTGTGTTACAGTTTGTATCTAATGTATGACTTTTACCTTTCACATCCTAACCACACAGAATGAAAGATGACTGAAACACACTCAAGCCATGGTTGTTGAAGTGGTCTGCCCACTTCACTCAGTTAGAAAAGACTAGAAAAAATATCCTGTTACTCAAACTAACACAGAAAAGAACCAATGACCACTTGCAATAGATAATTCATTCACATTTAGCAATGTGGGGTGGTTTTTACCCTCACATTTCAAACAGTAAGGGAGCTATTCATAACCAACAGCAGGCGATGTCGCCTCGCCCCACTTGACAAAAAACATGTCGGTAAGTGCACAAGCAAAAGCGAAGACAAAAACGGCACTGTCTTCAAATACGTGGGAGGGTGGTGGATCTTCCCATGTGCTGTCTTTGAGGGCAACAAGGTTATGGGATAATATGATAAATACATGGGATGAGAGCCCTCAGTCGACGCCCAGTCAGGCTCCCGTGGTACTCAAATCAGTGCCCATCCTCATATCTGACAACGCAGTTATGGTGAAACAGAGCAGAACAGCCAGGCTGCCCTGCCGCTGTCTCTCACACACTTTTCCTCCCCTTGGCAGTCTGTCAGCGCCAGCCACCCCCCACACCCTCCCACACCCCCGTGACACATATCTGAAAGATGAAAGACAAAGACATGAAGGTGTGCAGACAAAATCGCCAAGTACACTCACGCTTATGGACTGAATTCTTGAGGTTACATTTTTGGACTTGATCATATAACCTTTACTAGTATGAAATCTCCTGTTTCACACCCTCTCTCTCTCTCTACACACACACACAGAGTCGCTGATGCTGTGATATTGGTGACACCGTTGCTACACCTTTGCAGGCGAAACTTCTGGCCTCTCATATCTACTGTCTGCCTGGGAAGGACACTTATCCACATCCTGTCTGCAATCTCATTAAACTCAGTCTGAGAGGATCCACAGGAAACAGTCACACTGCCACACAGAGACAGAGGATGATCCCAGTCCTCCAGATTACACCACCATATAAGGCTAAATGAGGACTTGAGAATACTGGACCTAGCAACGGCTTCCAGTACGGCTGCTACAGTAAATGCAGGGGCAAGCAGTGTCTTGATGGAAAAGATAGGCTGTTGTGCTACTGAGAGGCCCTTATACTGGAGGTCCTATGTGGCCATTATGCATGCTTGAGTACATGACTATGTCTGTTGGTACATGTTTGTTTGCGTGTTTACAACCAATTATTTGTGTGTTTCATGGAGCAGCTCTTATGGTTGTATGTCAAGTCAGTGTCAGTGTTAAAATTTGACAGTTCACTGACCTTCTGTGTCACAGGACTTGAGGGAAGCCTGCGCTTTAGTGAAGAACATAGGCATCGGCTCTCTGAGTGACCCACGGAATGCAAGGTGCCTCCTGAGTGGCAGTATGGTATTTTCGCACCTTTGGCCCTCTCGCCTCTGTCATAGTGCATCTCAGGAGCCATTCGTCATTGCCGTGAGAGGAGCACTCAGAGAACGGTGAGAGTGAGGGAGAGGGCACTGATGGGTTGTGCTCATTAGATCAGGGGCTACTGCAAATCAGAAAAGGTTTGGATAAATGAGGACTGACAGCAGATGCCATCCAGATGTTCTTAAAACCCTGATCTATCTATCTATCTATCCATCTATCTATCCATCTATCTATCTATCTATCTATCTATCTAATCTAAACAGAGGGACTTTAAAAGACTGTCAAATCACAGTACAAAAATAGAAAAAGAGAATAGAGAGTTCATAAATGTACTTTACTCCAGTGGGCAAAGAGAAAATGGAAGGGACATCCAGACATCCCTTTTTATAGTGCCAGTTGCTCTGAGACGGATCAGTGTGGAGGTGGAATGGTGATGGCAGCTTCCCCGAGGGCATGACTGGAGATGGCAGGCGGAGAACAACAGTGAGCTCACTGCTATAGCTGCTCAGTACCATGTAAGCTCTATCGGGTCAAGGTTAGCCTGTGGCTGACTTACCGGAGCTTACAAATCAACCTCCCTGACCTGCAAAATGACATAGAAATGTTTAAAAGCGGTATTTAAAGCTGACCAATCAGAATTTACATAAAAGGGTGACTTATATATATATATATATATATATATATATATACCTTACACATCCTAACCATATATATATATATATATATGTGTGTGTGTGTGTGTGTGTGTGTGTGTGTGGTCTTATGTTCACATTTTCTCTCATCTTTTTATGAAATATTAGGTGAAAACTGGAGCACAGTTTTGTTCTATGCTTACTTCATGGTCCCTGAAACCATCTCTACTAACAACAGACATCAGCAGACATTTGTCATCCTCCCTGGTGATGCTCTGACAGGCCTGTGCTGCTGCCTCCTGCCATCCTCACTTCTTGCCTGTTTCAGGGGGTGTTTTTGTCTTCAGTCTGGTTGTTAGTTGTATTGTGGCCATATATCTTACATGGCCAGTCAAGTGTTTGACTGTTTGCCTGTAAAAAAAAAAAGGAAAAAAAGAAAAAACTCCTCGGTTGCCTTGTCTGTATGTTCAGGATCATTGTCTAGCTTCACTGTCCAACAATTAGGCAACTATGTATGCAAATAAGTACAATCCCACCGTGCTCTCCCAAAATGAAGGTAAACACTGCAAACAATTAGAAACCTATCATAGTCCTAATATTTTCTGACAGCACTGTAAGCAGCTGCTCAGTATCTGTGTCAGTCAATGTAGCAGGATGCGGAGGCCAAATGAGTTAAATGAAAATGAAATATTATGTGCAGCTGAAATTAACAGACAGACTTTCTGTCACCAAGCCAGAGCTATATTCAGACTGTCTTCAGCAGTGTGTCAAAGTGTTAATTAAAAACTCCCGCTAGACCATATACATATTTCATTCAGTCATAAGCAGTCAGAAACAAAGAATGAATATTACGGAAACTGCCAGGCGGGGAAGACTGAATGATGCCAGTCCAGTAGACTGATAAACTTTGTGTGGATGGGCCAGAAGGGAGAATCCTTGGACTGCGGCAGAATAACGAGCACAATAAAATTATGATTTACAGCACTTGCGGATTAAAAAGAGAAGATAGCAAATTAATTTTATTGCCTAATCATTTCCCAGCTCTTATTTTCTTGTTATTGTATACCCATCACTCATTAGACAACCACAAGTGACTTATTCATGGCTGGTTGCCTCAAAACAACTGATCAAAAGTGAAATGATCATATGTACTGTAAATATAAGGTAGTTCGACATGGAAAGTACTTGAATGCAAGCAGACTATCAAGATGTCTGGTTTAGACAAACATCTGTGCTGCTTGTCTGAAAGCCTGTCTGCTGCAGATCTGTTTCCTGCAGTGCCTCTCTATGACTGAAAAAAACAACTAGGAAGCTGTATTATAAGGAAACGAAGCACTATCACGTTTAATCTTGTTAAAAATCAAATATAATCGAAGTCCCATTTGCCATAGTACTGATTGAAGATGTCATGGATTGAACCGGTGCTGTGCCGCTCTGTGTTCACTTGGCTGTGTCTGCTCGGTGACTGGAGAGGAGTGAGAGAGGGAGGGGAGAAAGAGCAGCGTAGCAGCAGGCAAGCCACCAGCTCTGAAACCCAGAAAAAAGGCGAACTTAGCTTGTATACGCAAGATAAATTTACTTTGGTTTACGACATGGTAGTTCGCACAGAACAGTGTATCGCTCCGGGGGTTTAGGCAACAAAGCTGGGTCGTTTGTGGACTCTACTCGAGACGGCTGGAAACTCAGAAGGAAAGAAAACAACAACAACACTGGAAAAAGGACGGGGATTACACACAACAGTGACAATAAAACAAGACTCCCCGACAAGTGGTCTGTCTGGTGCCGAGGGTGAAGTGCGACTAACAAAAACAGGACATATTTGTGAAGTGATATTCAATTTAAAACGTCGTAAACGTTAGTTTCCAGATAGCGTTTCTGTGTGAACTTTAAACTCAGGAAACAATGAAGACATAGCAAGCAAGAACTCATCAAGTGTCTCGAAGCTGCTAGCCATCCCGCTAGCGTTAGCGTGGCTATCTTGCAGCGAGCGAATGCGAGGTAAAGCTAACGCCCGCTAGTGCAGCTAAGTAAGCTAAGTTAGCTTATCGGCTAACGTTAGCTGGCTAGCTAAACGCGTTTTCGAGAAACTTTTGGTGTTGTTTTCCCGGAGCCCAAACACTGAAGGAGTATTGTAAGAACAGAGGGGAAGGGCAGGTTCCCTTCTGGACTTTTTCCCCTCTACGTACTTTCCTAATATGATGGCTGCGGAGGTCAGCAGTGAGGATACGGGCTCGGTCACGACAGGGACAGGGGTGGCAGGCGGAGGAGGCCAGGAGACGGCCCCTTTCCCCTACTATCCGAAGTCGGGCAGAGTGCGAGTAACTGATTTGGGGCAAGGACCTGCACCAACCCTCCGCCAACATTCAAACACATCGCCGGACTCACTTCCCGACATGAGTATGATATACCCCATGTCTAGTGGGGATATGTCCGGACCAGTGCTGTCCGCACATGGGAGTGGCGGAGCAGGAGGTGGACACTCAGTTTTCCAAGGAACAAGCTCAGGGACCGTGGGCGGCATGTGCTGCTCCTCCCTCCGAGGGTCCAGCTAGTCAGATTTCACCCACATCAACCGGCCCGGATGGTCCCACTGTCTTCCCCCCACTCCCACCACCTCCTCCTCCCCCTCCAGGCTGTGGGGGGCTCGGCGGCACTATGGATGAAAGCAACATGCAGGATGGACCGGAATATGAGGAAGAAGAGGTGCTGTTCCCCCTCTCTGCACCTCCCACGAACCAGTAAGTATATCACCAGTGAAAATTACGTCTTGCGCATTGACACCTAGAAATCAACATTTTCAAGCATCCTGTACTTTCTGTGGGGTTCACTTCCTTCCTGCTGTCATACATTTGAGGTTTGTATGTGACTGAAGTGTTGATTCGTGCAGGTTCGAGAGTGACTTGTGCTACTGACAGCTATCGTTGGTTATGATCTGCATTTATAGCCCACAATCACTGGCCCATGTACTGTTGACTTTTATAACTTCAACTGAACAGTTTGACCAGTTATGGCCATGAAATAATTCCTGTTAAACAAAATCTGTATCTACTGTATCTTTTAACATTTGCAAACTTGAACCACAGTGACTCAGAGCTGAACTGGTATCTAGTCCATACATTGAGCCTTAGTTACAATAGAAGTAAAGTCAAATTGTTTTGTTTTCAATTCTTAAACCCTTGTTTCCCAAGTGAAGCCTTTAGGACTTGGTCTATTGTCTTTATTCTGTTTAATTGATATTGTGAACCTCAAAATGAATGATCGCGTTTAGAGTATGAATGCCAGGTTTAAGCATTTCTGTAATTCATATTGTCATATTATGGACAATATTTAGTCAATATAAAAAGTATATGGAAGTGCATTTTTCTTCTACGGTGATATGACCTACTTTCACCTTTATTAAGTAATTCCAAAGTATGTAAATAGTTAACACAATACTTTTGATGAATGAACAATAATTCAGCAAAAATGATGTCAAACCATGAGTGCTTCCTTACTTCTGATCCTGTTATCATAATTACAACCCAAATGGTCTAACAAAATTAAAACTCCAGCATAACCTACATAATTTTTTGGATTGCATAAATAAGACTGAGGTACAGCCATAAATCTGACTTATCATTCTTGTATCACCAGTCGTTGCATACAAACACTTATATCATGCAGTGAGAAATTAATCAATTCTTACCATAAAGAAACTGGCTGATCGGCAGTTTCATAAGGAAAAGTCAGCAGGTCAGTTTTGCCATAAAGGGATGGTAAAGGATCCATAGGTAAAAATGATCTGGTTTTGATGTAGAGTTGCAGATGACAAATGTTTACTTCAGCATGGGTGAGGACAGTGTCATCTGGGTGGCCAGTTGCCCACCAACCAGAAGGTCGGTGGATCGATCCCAGCTCCTCCAGTCATGGGCAGTACTGAACTAAATCACCCTGATGTGTGTGAATGTGTTAGAGAGCACTGTGTTTAGAATAGTGCTGCATGAATGTGTGAATGGGTGAATGTAGCATGTGTAGCAGTGTAAGCACTTTGGTGGTCAATCCACTAAAAGCGCTGTACAGCTGTTCCTTTATCTGTCTAGTAGCAGAGATCTTTATCTGCACCTTTATATATGTGTCATGCCTGCATGTGGACTCTAATCACAGTTACTCACAACAGGGGTTTTGACTTGGGGTCAAAACAAAACACAAAATATTGGAGATACAATGTTGCCTGTTTACAATGTAAATTCTTAATTGATCATGATTACCTTGTATCTGTTATCTGGAAGTATTAAGCAGTCCTTTTATATCGTTCGCGTTGGTACAGTGTCACTCTACGTATAAAACACCTGTTTGTATGTCACTGCACTGTCGCCTGATTATTTTTGCTACATGTGGGGAATAGAAATGGGTTAAGCTGGAAAATCAGATGGTTCTTTGCTGCACTGTTCAACCTCTAATAATTTACGATCTTCAGACTTCAATGGAAACTATGTTGTTTGTGATTAAAGTGAAACAAGCCTGAATAGAGTGTTGTAAACCTTTTTGATTGCAGCATGGAAAACACATCTTAAGCTTTTTGTATTATAGACTTGCATCTCTAATTATAGGCATTTTTATGAATTTATCGAGCATGTACACAAGCACATGCCCAAACCGAATGTGTGTGCTGAATTTATGTACTTCTGTCACAGCCCTCCATTTGTTACAGTCTCATTAGAGAACTGCAAGCTTTAATCATTTCAGCCTCATACTGTGATATGGAAGTGACTGGGCTGGGTGGATTCCAGCTCTTATTTTGAGGGCCACCCTATATCTCCCTGTCGGATTACAGGAGGAGGCCAGCATTTCCACCAGTCTTGCCTGTACTGGTAATGAACAGCCTAAATGGAATGAACTGCACTCGAATCTAGTTCTTGCCAATGCCTGTGGAAGTGATCTTTGCCAAAGAATATGGACTTCATGGGTTTGCACTTGCATTCCTGTTTATCAACTTTTGGGGTTGCCAGTAAGGCAGTGGAACAGTTATCTACTTGAATGGCATTGATTTTCTTTGGTCTTGCTTGGTTCTGATGAGTGACTTGCTGGTGTGTATCTGCCACATTCACTAACACACAGAATTAATACGCTGGTGAGTCAAAATGTATCTACTCATATTCAGCTCTCTAGGATGCTTTATTCTACCCGATTTATTTAGAGCACACCACACAAGCTGTGTTCCTTATATTGGTTTGTGGTTTTACTAGATAAACTTGCAGTGGTAGTGATGCCAAACTGGAATCACATTCTTGCAGCTTCTGGTTATTAGCTGCTGTTTCCTAATAGTTTTGTGAAGTGCATGACAATGTTTCAAATGAGACTTACTCCTGTGGCCCTGACATTGAACTTGAAAAACACACTGAATAAACAATGTGTAGATACGTAGAAGAATATTTAATGTGTCTTTTAATTGAATAACATAGCATTATCAACTTAGCGGTTACCAATTGGTTAAAAAAAAAACAAGCAACTTGAAGTCGAATGCTGAATGTATGTTTGTTTTGTTGTTTGCTCATCCTTAAAACACCTGCCATTAGTAATAGCAAGGCCAGACACTGGTTCAAAGTTAATTTGCTTCCATTCATCTTTTTGTCTGGCGGATGACTCTCTGTACATAAGTGCTGGTGCCCTTTGCCATGTAATGATGACGGATTAAAACAAGTTTATGTCACTCCTTCACAATGTGTCACTGATCCTGTGATAGTGTGGACCCTCTGTTGAGGTTGCTGTCTCATCAGTGGTGCTGTGCTATAGATGGCGCTAATCTATTATACAGGGACTGAGGCAAAAATGGTCCCCGTGTACACATGGCAATTTTGTTCTGCAGGCAACATTGTGAACCTAATGGCCATATTTAATGCCATAAAATCAACTCATCTTGTTTATGTGAATGCTGACCTGCAGTATCAGTCTAAGTGTATATGTCCTGAACAACATACATTTATTTTTGCCTTTTTTCACTGTGTCTATAGCATTGGCCAGGGCAAATCTACCATTGGCAGCAATAGATTGTTACATTCACGCTGACTACCACACTACCTGGTGTTCTGAATCTCACCCTGCCCCCTCAGCTGTGTGTAACTAGCTGTGTATGCCTTCTATAGCTGGGGCTCCAGGCGATCTTGTTCCTTTGTGATTATAAACAGCATGCAAGGTGCGCTGAAGGTGATGGTGAGCTTCCACACACTGTTAGTAGTCCCAGTGTGTTGCTGATGACTGTAAGCTAAACTCAGCATTTGCAGGGAAGTGCAATAGAGTGAAAATATTTGCGGTGAGGACAAACAGATCCATTGTTCACGCCCTACAGTGTGCATTCTCAAAACAGCCTGCAATAAAATTTCTCACAATGCGTGTACACTGAGGCAAAACAAAAGATGGCCTTACGTGCGTGTTCCTGTTGCCATGAAATAGCCCCAATTGACTGACAGCTCGTTGGGAAATAGTCGTTGATTTTGAGTTTCTAATTAGAGAAGGATTTTAAGTCATAAAAAGGACTTTTACAAAGGAGGTGGTGGAAGGAGGAGGAAGGAGAAAAGGGGGAAAAGAAAAGTTGGATTTGAAGAATCAGTGGCTGTGTGAATGAGTTTACCAGATTTAGCAGTTGGCTGGAAACATCTCTAACATTATTGGCTGTTTACATTACAATTATTGGTGGCGGTAATGGAATTCTGAAATGGCACTGGGATCTGTCACATAGCTCCTTCAGGTTATTTCCTGATACAGTTGGTTCCATAGACAAAATGTTACAGCACTTATACATGGCAGGGTTTTTCTGGCGGAGTTAGATCGAGTCATTTACGGTTTGATGACTAGTGACCAGCCAATTTAATATTGACCTGTGATTTCATTATGCTGACAGTACAGTACTCTTCACTGAGCTATGTAGACTATTGTAACTAATATTAAACAGTGTTTCCCCTTAATACAAAAGCCTGTTGTTGCCAGGCCCTAATGGTGACCAGTCCTGTTTGTGCTGTGGTTCCATGCATTTTCAGTGTGTGACACAATGTGCCTGCCTGTTTTCAGACTTTGACCTGTGTGGCATTAACAGGATCCTCAAACATTCAGTTGAGTTTGTGTCCCCAGGATTTTTGGGTTTGATCAGTTTACAATTTGAATAGTGGGTTGGGGACTTTGCATACAAAGAGTGTTACATTACCGGTTGATAGTATATTTTCCATAGAACTGGGCCAGTATAGTCATGTTTCTTGCCATTGATATTGCTATGTGCAAGGACAGCCACAGCATTGATATTATGTCAGTTACTCCATTTCAGTTGGTAAAGTGTTTTAAATCAGCAGAGATAGGGTTCTTGCCGTGCCTGACTTGTGAAATCAAAACTAAGGAGGTATTTGCAGCGTTGGGTGACATTCTCATGGTGTAAATGATCTTATTTCAGGCTGATTCACAGCGGGAAAAGCCGGATGTCGTTTATGTGTGCCTGGCTGGCATTAAATGATGACGTTCAGAACTGGGCCGAAGATGCATGGATGGCCTTCCTATCTCTCCATCTGTATAGTTTGGGTCTGCTCCTGTGTGCATCACTCTCCTGCCTGGCTGAGGTATGGCTGTGGTCGCAGTATAACAAAACAAAACCAATTCACAGCTATGTCAAGTCCTCACAGCTCTCCACCACCGTGGAAACTTGAGGTTGTCAAGCTGGGTGAGATCTGGTGCATGGTTGTTGGTGGTTGTCCATAAACCCATACAGTTGCAGGCGTTGTACAAAAATAACATGCGGGGTTTGAAACTGGTCTGACATTTTCAGGGTGAACAATCTTCATGTCATTAGTGTTTGATCTGACACAGTTGACCAATTATATAAACTTCTCATAATGCATGTCTGTGTGATGCTTTATAATAATATACCCTCCCTGCTGTAGCCAATAGTGATCATGAGCACAGGTGAGAGGTCAGGAGGTGGGAACCACAGACCAGTCAGGGATCACAGAATCAGACAGACATCATTTTCTCAGTGCTAAGCTCTTATGAGGGAGTAGCAGTCTGCATCTCTGTGTCTTCATTGCGTCTTATTGACCCAAGTGACGTGTACCAGGCAGGTCACATCATCATGCCTTCACAGTTTAGAGCTGCCATCTGCTTTCCCATCAGGCTCCGTTTTTGTCAATGTGTGTATCAGTGGATGGTGCCAGGTCCGGATACAGGAGAATTCAGCAGTGAACTGGTGATCAAATCTTCCGCTACTCATACCTCGCCCAACAGATGTGGGAGGCTGACAACTCAGGATTTTGGCTGTTATTTTTTGTTTAGGGATAATTTTCTCCATGTTCAAAAACATTTATGTTAAAAAAAAGGTAAATCATGCGTGCCTGTGTGCAGTTTATTTTCTTAATATTATGCTGGGGTTTCTTTGATTTTCAGTCATGATCATCTGACTTTTCAATTACAATATCACCAGGAAATTCATTATAAGTATTTATGTCTTGCCATTTGCTTAGGCGTGTTTATTGTTTATTCCATTTATAGTCACACACTTATGATATAATGCTATAATGTGCTAATTTTTGTCTGACCACATAGTTGGAAACATGGAAATCGGGAAAAGGTCATATTATATTTATTAACTACATTTGTAATATGGGACGTCAAGAACACCTAATAGGTATAATGTGTGTCAGTGGGGTGTTTGCAGTTCAGTGTGGCTCATTCTAATATTATGCAACGTTCTTTTGATACTGGCGAGGCATCTGTGGAGATGTTTGGTGTACATCCATCAAACTGAAGAAAGAAGGCGATAAGCTGGAAACTCTGAAGCTGTGAATAATGATCCATCAGTCGTAATTTTTAGGATGATCACGTAAATGTAATCTTTATACCTGAAATTTTAACAGTTTATTGATATTTAAAATGGATAATGTTCAGTCTTTAAATCATTACTGGGGTTTAATATGGTCAGGTCTCTAAACATAATCTGAGGTTTTAAAATCCTTGATGATTTGGAATTCAATGATATAGTCTCATTTTGTGCTGTTTTCAGACTTGGTGTCCTTTTCGACAGCTGATACTTAAACATATGTGCTATTTTGTAATAGTCCACCTTGGGATGACACACATCACCCCAGAATGTAAATATCCTTTATTTTACCTGCAAGACATGGTGAGGTTTAAAACTCAGTCTGGTGGTCATTTTATGTGTCATGCAATTTTCATTTATTCTGTCAGGGTATCTGTATTGTTTCTCTTCGTATATCAAATACTGATTGAGGTGATCAAAACCTGTATTATTTTTATTTCATCAGTTATTCCAATATAAGCATGTTTGTTTGTAACATTTCTCTTCTGATCTGCTGCAATGAGATATTACAATTAAGCAATCACATAATTCAGTTTAACTGAATATATTAAATGTATCAAAGTATTTTGCTTTATTGCTTTCTGGGAATAGTACCCCTCTCTTTCTCATGAGGTCTTCTGACTCGTGTTCATAGGCAGGATTTGGTTATGTCCTCTTGGCTGATAAATGGTGTATGGTGGTTGGAGATCAGGCATTGGTGGTGAAGGGTGACAGGCTCGTCTGCCAGTGCCGACAGTTTTAATCTCTTTGTGGTGCTCGTTGCAGGCCGGTGTAACTTTGTTAGTGTAGTAGAAACACAGTCATTTGCTATTCAAGTTGACACAACACCATACTATGACCAATTGTGATCACTGTTAATTAATAGTGTAATTTTGTGATAGTTGGCCTGTTTGGGTGACTGTGAGACTGGCATTTACAAAGATAAATTTTCCACAGTGGAGTGTCCAGTAGAGGAGAGAGGCAAGGCGTCCATTGTGCTGCTGCACTGTGTACTGACATGACAGGGCATTCCTCAAGCGATGGTAGAACTGTATCTATTACCACTGTCGCGGCTTATGCTCGCCGTCTGTTTATCTTACTTTCTGTCTGGTTTAACAATCACACCCGTCGTATAGGCAGTATCATGTTTAATTGAACTATTGCAAAAGCCCACAAAAACCACTGGAAACTTTAAAAGCCTTCTCTGCCCAAATCATGGTACAGTAATTGCTTGCAATTCAAAGCATCTGGGTTCACAATATCAAAAATAACGTGAAAAACACATAAAGGACTTTATCCGAGGGTCCGACATCAGATGTTAGGGGTGTCGCATCAAATCAATTCATCAAGGCTACAAAAATGATATGAACCACCTCAAGGCACTGCACAACAACAAACCCATGGCTGAGGGGTGCTATAGCAGCACGAAATCATAGTCTGGCAGCAAGAATAAGTCAGAGTGCCACGGCCTAGCGGTATGTTTGATGCGATGAACACCATCCTAAACCAGAAAATACCATTGGGCCTGGCCCAAAATGTAACCCAGTGGAAAGTTTGTGCTGACAGCTGATAATCAATACTGACTTAAGGCACATTGGAAAAAAGACTGGTTGATGCACTTTTGTTCACCTACTTGACTCCAAACGAGGCAGTGAATAGCATAACAATATCTTCATTTCACTCTGTGTATTTGAGACGCATGAACCAGGATGGCATTTGGTAATTATTTCAATGTTTTGTCACAATGTCTTGCCCAGGGGCTGAGAGCTATAACTGTAAGAGTATTAGGATAACAAATCACTGCGTAATAATTTGAAAACTCATCCGTCCACTGACCTCTGCGAAACATCAACAATGCGGCTCCCCCGCGGCCTGTGTTAAATACAAGTACTGTTTTGTGTGTGGGCCTGGCTTCAAAGTACATAATACCGAAACAAGTAATATTTTTCATCCACTGCCAGTGTAACAAAGTTACTTAAGATTTTGATGGTGGAAATATCAAACCAAATGGAACTCTTCTCGCAGAGGTCAGCAAGTCTCCTTTTCTACCAGTCTACTAGTAATCATACCTGTCAATGCCACATTAAAGGAAACATTCAGATAAAGTAATAAACTTCAGTTTAATATTCACTTCATAACAAAACAATGATTTTGAAACTGAAATTGTAACCAGGAAATGAAGATGAACTTCTCCTAGTTTCAGTTGTAGTATAATTATGCAGTGGTAACCAGGTCTATGTAATGACCTTCTAGGAACTCTTACTATATTCAGGCTAGCATTTTTATATTCCAACCTTTTCTAATAATAAGTATGATAATAAAGTTTCTGTTCTCGTTGCCACTTACTTGTCATGTTTTTGTTTAGGAGGCTATGAATAATTCTTTTTCAATGTCTTACCACACTCAATACTTCTTTTAAATCAAGAACTTATTTCTTGAAAAAATAATTGTTTAATTGATTATTCATAGTTTAGTACTGCTTGAGTGTTATAGAATAATGGCAGAGTGATTTCTTGATTTCATCACCTTTTTCCACTTACAGGTTTGAACTGTTTTCAGACATCTGGGTTGCAGGTGTGACGGAGTAATAAGAGCTAAGATAGAGAACCATAAAATAAAAATGGTTGATATGAAAACAATGTTAAGAAATTTTAGACCCTGTCGTCTTCTCTCCCTCCCAGTCATGCATTTACAATCTCCAGTGTACCAAAGCTAACACACAGGTGTTAGACTTGGTGTCTTAGTTTGAGCTACACGGTGGATACCCTCTCTTATGTTAAGCTCTTTTATAATTTCTTATACATTTCATATTTGAAATGAAAAAAATAAGATATAATCAGAATTTAATTACAGATAATAATGTCTAGTGTAACTTTCGTGATACAGAGGCCCAAAGTCTTGTTTACTTGTACAATTATAAACAGCAGTTTTATACATGTGTTGGCGCATCAATGCGTGCTCTTAGTTGTTGATGGACCACATGCCTGTTTTCATATAGAAAAAGCTTTGACTCCTTATGTCTGAGGCATGCAATCACAGGCTCCCAAGGTTCATTATGGGAAGCACCACAATGCTTCCCTTCAGAGTGCATCTACCACCCAATGCAGCCAACACTGTTAAATTAAGTTCCTTGTACAGCTAGGGACATAAGCTCTGACTTGTGCCTGTGGACACCAGGCCGCCTGATGAATCTGAAAGCCAAAAATCATTAAGTGACATGTTTATTCACCTTTATTTTGATTGAGTTGTAATGAAAATGAGCTGAGACACGTTTTTCCAGTATTGGTCACAACTAATTAGGTATGTGTACAATTGTGTATGGATAGCTGCAGAAGATTAATGTCTGGCTTAGGGTTAATAGTTGTTTTCATGAGTTTTTTATTTTGAATATTTAATAGTGATCTAAAGACTTGATCTGTCAGATAAACATATTCGCTAGTGGTGCTTGTTACAGCAAGTGGGTTTTGGAATTGTGCAAAAGCGGGCAAAGGCAGGGGACAGAAAAGGAGAGGCGTTGTTAGAAACAATCTTCCTGTCAATCATGATCCTTGTCATGTTGTGCTGCTGCCTGTTTCCCAGTTGCAGGCCTGACATTGCTCTGTTTGTTTAGTTATTGAAATTAGCTTAAAGCCATGGAAACATGATAACCCGGCCTCGCGCCAGGTGTTTTTATATTGTTTATTATGGCGAGTTTGTCCGATTTTGTTTTGTAGATGTTATGGTTTTGGGTAATTTGGTTTTAAAGGCTTAGGATCTTTCTTGGCCTGGTTCAGGATTAGTGCAGTAGACATTTGTATCCCAAATGTCTTTTTATTTTCTAGCTTTTCATGTCATTATATACAAGGTGTAATAGGTGGTGGCATTATCTGTTTTGTGGCAGGCCAGCCTACTTAAAACAGCCATGTCTGTAATAACTGGAACCTTGCTGAAAGCATGGGATGGTGTACCCAGCTCTGTTCTCTGCTACTGCTCTTCTTTAGCAGTCATCTTTGTTCCTCAGTTCTGTTCTTCTGCAGTATTATTCCTCCAGCTTCCACAGCCCTTGAGGCTGCTTGACCTCCTCTTGCAGCTCTCCATCCACCCTCTCCAATTCTCTGTCCATAAATCCCCTAAGCCTCTGGACACTTAACTCTCCCTCTCCTTCTCAGCAAGCCTTCTCAGCTTTCTCTGTGATATGAACTTGATCATGCTTTCCTTACAAGTAAAACCTCCTCACCTAAACCAGATGGGGCCCTTCAGGTCTCCTGTGAAAAAACTACTGCAGGTTACTCATTCATCTTCTCACCACTGGATGTTTTTCCAGTCACTGCCTCCATTCTGAGAGGCACCAGTGGCTAAATTTGCGGAAAAAGTGTGTTAATTTTTTTACCCCAGCTGGAAAGGCCTATCAACTTCAGCCTCACCTGCTGAAGTACAACAGTGTTGTTCTTAAGGCTTCTGTTTAATTCAGAAAAGCAACCTTTAATAGTGTGCTAAACTCAAAAATAAAGCTTATGGATTTGAGCTTTTAGGTGCCTCCTCTCGATTTGTTTTATAATACATGACCACCAACTGGGCAGTACTCTCTTGAAAAGTAGGCAGTAAAATTGAATAAAGCTTCATGTCTAATATTGATTTTGTTATCAATCAGTCATCAATAATTAACATGTCTTTACTTGTTTATACCCTTAACAAGTTCAAGAACTGATCTGAAATGAAAAAGCGTGTCTCTCAGAGTTTAAGAGTAGAGTTTATCGGGTACAACATGTCACATCAGGAAAATGAAATTGATTGTTTGATGTATGATGTATGAAGTCTATTATGATTCAAGTTTGTGGCTCTGTAATACTTTGATTTGTGATTACATCAGTCCAGTTTCCCAATTTGCAAATTTGGACTGTGAAAACAGAAAAAGAATTCAATGCTCTGTATCATTATAAAGATATTGGACAGGGAGACATGGTGTCTAAACAGTGTTAGAATCTTATGTGTTTTCTGATTCATTAATATATCTGCTTGCATGTTTCCGGATTCTTTAAGTTTCTCAAAAAGAATACATCACTTCTTCACGGTATGTTTTACCTCAGGAGAGGTTGTGGTTATATTGCCACAATTCTTGTAATAAATATTAACATTTTCAGCCACCATTTTGCCCAACACTACATTACTTCAGTCAATCAAGCAGTTGCATTTAGGTCTTTCACTGTTCAAGAGAAAATGTGTACTTTCCTGTTTAACAGGGTATAACTACAAACATGATTCCTTTCAACCCATCTTAATATAGTATGGCCTTATTTCCTCCCTTGTCTGTCTGTTTCAGGTGGTACCATAGCAAGCTAGACGGAACCATTGCTGAGGGCGGCTTTCGCCGACCGGAACCCTGGCAACTACCTCATCGAGGAGAGTGACCGCCCGGCCGGTTCCTTTGTCCTGTCTTTCCTCCAACGACCAGCGTGGTCAACCACTTCAGGCCAACAGGCGAAATAAGTTAATCTCAGTGATGGGGCATCCAAGAGCCGGGCGTAAATACCAAAGAGAGAAATATGGTTTTGCAGCAGCATGTCAGGTGGCTCTTTACAAATGAAGTTAACATGTTTGACTTAGCTTTTTCAGAGGTATATGGTGAAAAAGACACAGCTTTATCAACACAGGCGGCATTTTTGTCCAGTTATTTGTTTTTATCCATTGCTGCCATAATTTACTGAAACCAAAATGGGAGGTCATTGAGGTCTCATTATTGACACCATACCAATTACAGGATGCAGACTTAGCTAACCTGTCTATCATGGTATTACTAACAGCCTAGAACTGAGAGAGCTTTTATTAAGGTTGAATAGTTTGGTTGACATGAACTGTTGCTCCAAGCAGGGGTAAAAACTATCCACTGTCTCTCTGGTACCAATATAATGACTGTTCAAAAATCTTTCCTATCTTTTAGCCCTGTTTTGTTGTAAATCATAAAGTAACTTCATCAAAATGTTATGTCAGTCCACGCTTTTAATACCTGACTGTTGTTTCAGGCTGCTCCTCACGGTCTGAACCACGGTTGATGCTTGGTTGGCTCAGATGTCAACATGGAGCCTCCTCTGGCTGACATCACAGCGACGCTGTTTGACTTCCTGGAGGTGAGTCGTGCACGCTTTTTAACAACACTGCTGGTTCATGTGTCCATTCATCTGTTCCATTCCCTCAAGACTGTCTGGAGGTACTTCTTCAAAGAACCAAAGCTAACAGAGGGTGCAGAATGAGCTTAAACCAGGAAGCAGGCTAGCATGTTAGCATGTTATTAGCCTGTCCTGTTCCTCGGGTCCCAAAGTCAGTTTAGTTTCTGGTTAAATGTCTGAAATAAGGTCTGTGGTTTTAACACAAGCTCAAGACATTTTCAGGTTTTATTCTCCGACATAAAATGGGTCAGTAAATCCCACTCCTGATGTTTGAAGCTTTTACGCATCTTAAAAAAGGCGGTTGCTAACGAGTGTCTAAATGAGACTACAGAGGTTGTCGACGTAATACGAAAACCCATCTACCACCAGTCCACTCATAGCCCGTTGTGTTTCTATCACATTTTCTTTCAACCATATCACTAACTTAAGAAGAAAGGCTTTGTAGAAGAGCTCAGAGCTAAATGAAATGACCAGTTGGAAGTTTAGTGGTGGGAGACGCTGACGCCATGTGACCGTGGTGTAGTTGTTTATAGCCTAACATTAGCTTTTTACTTCTGGAGATTGGATTTAGGCTTCAAACATCAGAACAGTGGTGTTCATCTGTGTCTGTCTCTGCTCTGTCTCCCTCAGGTTTGTGGTAATGCTCTGATGAAGCAGTATCAGGGTCAGTTCTGGAAACTCATCCTGCTTCTTAAAGAGGAGTACTTCCCCAGGTACATTTCAGTGATTGATGAGATTATATCAGCAGCTTTAACTTTTTGCTCTCAAACGTCTCACCGTTCGTCTTGTGTCGTCTCCAGGATTGAAGCAGTGACCAGCAGTGGACAGATGGGCTCAGTCATCAGACTCAAGCAGTTTCTAGAGGTAAGATACTCTCTGCTAATGTTACTGTAGCTGGAGCAGAGACAGGTTGACAACTCGTTATGTTAAGAGCAATAAAAGCTCCAACAAGTGTTTCTCTGAAAACAAAGATGGACAAACGTCGCCCAAAATATCGCATGCAATCTGGCGACAGTGATGTGGATGCTAGCTGCTCTGCTGCTGATAACAGGGAGGATCCTGACCAGAGCACCAGCAGCTCTCCTGCAACTTTATTTATTTTTAACAGTTTAATCCAATTTTAACCCTCCGTCCCCGTCCCCTCCCAAAAAAAGCTGATCCACATCTAAGCTAAACTCAACTTTGTCTCCCAGATGTCGCTGCAGAACCGACAGATCAGTCCGCCCAAAGGTCAGCTGAGCTCCATGTTCTGGAGGTCGTGATGGAGGAAGAGGAGGAGGAGACATGTTGGATGTTGCCGCATGATGCCGTTTAGAGCGGAATGAAGCAGGAAGAGAGGGATGCTGGGAAACAACCTCTGTGGCTGGAAGGAGAAGCCGGGAAGATGCTCATCACATCTGTTAAACTTGTAGTAGTAACGCAGCTTCCTGCTCGGGGTTTCATTTACCGGACGTCTCAACGAGGCAGCAGGCGGACGGCGACGCACCGGAGGCCACGCTCAGCTACAGTTTTAGACTTTAGATATTTATCAACAGCTTTGGATCAAGTTTAGAGCTGCTAACAGAAAGATATTTATCTGTGGGGAGCACTTTTGGAAGAGCACCGACATCGTCTCGCCAACACATCCGTCCTCTCAACATCTGCTCAAATGGATCGCGGGGTGTCCCTCGTCCAGATGTGTCTCCCTCCCACAGCTTCAGAGTGTACTTGAGAATCCATTTGTGCGCAGCAGAAATGAGGACATGCAATAATGTTGAGGTTTAAGCCTCTGCTTTTTGTGAAGTGTCTGAAGTTCACGGCTGCTTACGTCAGTTTTACCGTTAGTTTGTTGCGATTCCTGTGAGGAAAAAGCTTTTTATCCTGCTCATGAAATTTGGTCACTACAGGATCAGTACCACTACTCGACAGTCGCTGTTCAAATCAAAATTGTGTTGAATGATTTGAGTGTTTTGCTATTTATTTCTTTTTTTAAAAGGAATCCACCGTGTGGAGCGAAGATTTATGGTTTAATCATTGTGAAAGAAATTACCTCAAAGTTAGACACAGAAAAGGTGATGCTACAGAGGTTCTTCAGCCATTATTTTCAATATTTTCCTCAAACTGAAGCAGAAATGTGTGAAATTCATCGATTCATTTTGTTGCAGCTGCAGTTTAAGCGCAGAGGTGTGTCCTGACTAATGTAGAATAAACAGGTGTGTTAAAGCGCCAGAATGATTGTACTCTTCAAGAGTTCTATAAACCAGACGTCTGAAATAAAACCTCATCAGTGGTTGACTGGAAGTTTTTGTCATGCTTCAGTTTGTGTATTTTTTCCCCCCGTTTTTAGAAAAACTAAATCTTTTGAAGCAGAATTGATCAGTTGATTGACAAACAGTTGCTAGTTCAAGCTTCTAAAATAGGATGAAGGATTTGCTGCTTTTCTCTTTTCCTGTCATTTTAAACTGAACGTCTCCAGGTTGTTGGATTGTTGGTCAAACAGAACAACATTTGACTGTGACCTCAGGCTCTGTAATCTGCGTTTTAACGCCAGGATTTGTTGCTCCACGTTCCCTTCCCTGATGGAAAAACTACAAAATTCTCCAAATTAATTTCATATTTGTGCAACATTTTCTTCCAGACCTCATTTTAAAACTACTTCTTTAAAGTTCTCGTCGGGGTGTAATCCTGAACCCTGATGATCTTTATCCAGCAGCGTAACATACGATCTAATGGGCAAATGAAAATGAAACACATGACTCCAGCTTTCCTTATTTATTTAACCTTTTTACAACTATGCACATTGAGTTGGTTTTAATACAGTTAATCCAGAAATTAATCTGCAGTTTGCATATAAAGTACATTCAAACTGGCAGCTCACCGGTTCTTTGTACATTTTGTTTTTTTTTCCTTTACCTCTGAAAGAGAAAGAACACCAGCCGATGAGCTTATTGATTCCTCACTGCCACACTGATCCTGCATCAGTTACACAGACCAAAAAATTAACAGAAAAGAACTGAAATAAATACAGAGATAACCAGATCTCCTGAACCCAAAACTACTGGAAATCAAAACAACCAGTTTTTCCAGACAGAACTGCTGCGATATGGAAGCCGTTAAATCAACATGAACCTTGAACTGAACATGAAAAGAAGAGAAAACTATTGAAACAGTTTAAACAGAGTTCCTACATATGTGTCCTCTTTATACTTTAAAGAGTTTGAGAACCAAAACTTTAATATTTATGAACAGGGGAGCAAAACCTGAAGAAATTACAACAGATTTGTTCAGTAGAAAGATCTTGAAGATTCTGTTCTACAAATAAGGTTTGTTGAGGCTCGTACTCTTTGGCTGAGAACCACTGAAACAGATCCAGATTTATACCAAATAGTTTTTTCTTCTCAAACCTCAAGGCCTGGAGATGTGTACAATCATTTCCCAGACTTTTCCAGGTGTGCACAGAAACCCTGTGGACTGTTTTAACTATTAAAGCAATAATAAGTGAGATTTTTGCTTCCCCCCTCAAAAGCAAAATAAATCTACATATTTGCAGGAAATTGACTGATGTACTCGTTTACTTGTGTTGTGGAAATTTAACTTTACTTTGTTATTGAAGTGCTTTAAAACTGCAGAGAAGGTACAGTATGGTTCATTGACATTGCAGTTGCAGCAGTTCACCAGTAGGTGTCAGTAAAAACCACAGACGCCCTTCAATGGTCATAATAGGGTAAAATTAAATGATGGCAGCGCTTCCATGTGTGCGATCTCTTATCTATGTGAATGTCTGCAGTTAACTCGTTCCATTAAATCAACGGGTTTAAATTCATATGCAGGAAATCAATCAACCGTTTGATATTTCCTCAGCTGAAGCAGAACTTCTCGCTTCCCAGACGCTGGTCGCTTTTCTTTTCTTTTCTTTCTGGAGGTTTTAACGTTCGTTCAGTCTTTCTGAGGCGGGCTGCGGACTCCTTCGCCTTGTCCGGCTTGGCTCCAGCTTCAGTTTCGGCCCTCGTGGTTGAGCGTCGCCCTCTCCATGCGCCTGTACCAGTGTTTGACTTTGGTGTTCTCCATCATGTCGTCAAACGCCTGCAGGCCCTCCATCACTCTGAGGACGCCGAACACCGCCTGCAGACGGAGGAGAAGCATGAGGGGAAAGCCGAAAAAATAAAAAGTAAAACCTGCAGAGATGCACAGGTGTGTTGCCTCACCAGATCTGCCAGGTTGGGATAATCTCCACCCATGAACTTCCTCTTCTTGCCGATGGCTGCCACCCAGTCGTTGACGGCCTTGTAGAGATCCTGCCTGACGTCGTCCTGCAGGTTGTGTCTGTCCAATCAAAGAGGATAAAAACACAGATTTAGTCCCAACATCGGCGACAGAAGCAGATGCATCTTCCTGTTTCACTCACCGACTCTTCAGCCTCTTGGAGATGAAGAACATGGCCGCAGCGCCGACGTATTTGGCGAAGAAACCTTCGAAAGTACCAAACTTGCCCTCGCGTACGATGTAGTCAAAGGACGCCAGGGCCTCGTTGGTGGTCCGGTACACGTTGGGGGATATGAGGTGCACGAGCCAGTCGTCGGCCCACTGACGCCACTTCATCTCCTCTCTGGAAACAGGGACGGATTTACAGTAAAGCTTGGTCCACCTCCGACACCAGTAGCATCATAACTCCAGTGTTTTTGAACCTGGGTCTTAGTTCCCCATGTTTTTGAGTGTAAATGACTGATGGGGACAAACATCTTTATAATCGTTAGGCAGTACTGAGCAAGAACTGTGTACCTGTAACACAATAACACAACTAACAGACGGAGGCAGTGGTATTCAAGCAGCTCCTGTGTTCTGCTCAGTAAAATCAATGGAGTCTGGTATTGGTAAAAAACAAAAAGGATCTCCCTCTTTAATAAAAAGGTTTATCTCTATCTGTAATGTTGTCAGACCCAGTGAGGGTGACGCTTAGATGTGAGGAGGAGGAGCCACATTTACAGACTTACTTCTGCATCCCCTTCTCGGGGTAAATCATCGCAGTCTCTGCTTCGCTCAGCATCAGCCAGTACTTGTTGGCGTACTCGGTCACCTCCTTCCCGCTGTCGTTCACCGACTTCATCTCCGGGTAGCAGCGAATGATCTCAGACACACTTTTCTCACTGGATGACAAAACATTCTTGTTTATTTAACAGCAGCAGGATGTTTGATGTTGAGTTTAATTATAATTGTCGTCAAGAGAAAACAAACACTCATGTCTCATCAGGTAACATTTAAAAGAAGCTACAACTTACTTGTTGATTAAATAAGTCTTGAGGGAGCTGATGATGACGGATGAGTCATTCAGTTGCTGCAACAAAAGGAGGGAAACAAAAAGACTTCAGGGATGATTTCTTTGTAAAGATGGAGGGAAGGATGAAATAATGACAGGTTTCATTTCTGAGTCACAGCAGCAGCAGCTCTCTGGTGTCGTCCCGCTACTTGATTTCATTTCCAGTCTCTTACCACTTCACTGTCCACCATCAGGATCGGCACTTTTCTGTACACCGACCACTTGATCTCCTGCCTCATCACTGGGTTCACCTCCACGATCTCGTACGGCAGCCCATAGAAGTCCAGGAACGCTCGCACCTTGCTGCAGAACGGGCAGGTCTTGTACTGGTACAGGGTCAACTTCAGACCTCCGTCTGGAGCCTGGGAGAAGATCCAGAATCAGACTTTATTCACCAGGTTCATGTGTACAAGGAGCTTGTTTTGGTGCAGACAAAGCTGGAGTGAGCTCAGGACAAGACTGGTCCAGCCAAAGCAAAAAGTTAAACCCCATAGAAGATATGTGGAGGGACCTTATTATCTAAAATATCTAATAGGTGCAAAAAAACCCCAAAACAATCTTTATTTATTGCTCAAGGAACAAAGGAGTTTTTACTCCTGTTGCACTTGGACTGATGTAGCTGTAACTGACGCCAAAGAGTTTAGGGGTCTGAATACTTTTGATGTTTAATACATTTGCAAAAATTTCTATAAACATGTTTTTACTTTGTTGTAGGAGTTGCTGAGAGTAGATTGATGGACAAAAATCGCAATTTTATCCTTTTAAAATTAAATCTAAAACACAGTTAAGTGTGGAAAAAGTGGAGGGGTCTGAATATTTTATGTATCTTCAGGTTTCTGTGTCTTTAAAATAGAATAAACTGCAAACTGACCCCAAACTAGATTCATTCATTCCCTTTAGAGCTTTGTTATCTGATGTTGTTATGACTTGTGTAATTACTTCTATGAAATACTAACTACTTCATCACTTTGATGATGGCTGTCTGGTTTTCTAGGTGCTGTTCTTGTTCTCTCTCCACTTGTTTAAATACAGTTAAAAGCGGTTAAGTTAGAGGACAGGTTCAGCAGGACAAGCACAGGTGACCCTCTGCTCATGTTAAATAACTGCTGTCAAAGGGACACTGTCACTGGAGGTGAACGGGACGCAGCTCACCTGGCTGACCTACAGGTCACCTGCCCGGACTCACCTTGGTCGTCTCCCCCTCGGCGTGGAGGTGGTGCTGGACGGAGAACTTCACGGTCTGATACAGACCCAGACCTCCGCCGACCAGGAAGGCGCAGCCCAGCACCCTGCCTCCTCTTCCTCCCCGCAGAGAGGAGAGCAGTTTGGACCCGACCCCCGCACCGCCGGTACCGAACGCCCTCCTGGACCCATGCGTGCTCACGTTCCCCACCAGGGAGGAGACGGTACCGGGCCGACGGGCTGCCGGGGACTCTAAAAGAGACCAGCCGACCTTACCTAGTGTTCTGGCGCAGGCGGCTGCCATGTTGGGTTTACATAAAGTCCCACAATGCACCGGGAAGGAGGAGATGTAAGGGCTTTTTTTTTTTTTTACCCTGAATCGAGTCTGTCAGGCTCCAGTGGCGTTCAAAGGAAAAAAGTGGGGAGGGGGGCAATGAAAGGACACCATGGATGTATAATCTAATCTAATATAATATTACGACCTGTAATATTTTTTGTTCCTATAAAGTAACAAAAAATGATCATAAGGAGAAGTAATACGACCACTAAAATGCAAAATGAAACAACACAACACTAAAATTCAGTGTAGCTATTTATATAAATCTTGTTTCTCGTGTTTTAAAATATAATAACACCTTGCATATCGTGTCACACAAAATGAGAGGCAAAATTTTAGTTTATTGTGCAACTTGATCAATCATATGGTCTATACAGTGAGAAAAATATCCATCACAATTTTCAAATTCTAATAATTTTATTTATCCCCCAAGGGAGAAATTAGAGAGCATGAAGAGCAGCTCAACAGAATCACACACTACACCTAAATACAAATTTAAAAAACTCAAAAAGCACACTTATCAAGCAATAACAAATTAATGAATTCTAAATACAACAGTGCAATGTAGCCCTTCACCTTCCTTATGTGTTTACTGGTACATTTGTGGTTTTTAATGTATGTTCCATTCACAGAAAACAAAGACTCTGAATTTCTTCAACTGCAGAAATCAGTTTATAACAACTTAATATTCTTTACATTTAACATCTAAAGTTTTCAGATCCAAGAAATTTGTCATAACTTTGAATATGAGTGTTTGTTGTTCCTGTCATTCCAATGCTGTAAATATAGCTATGTTTACTAACATGTGTGTTCTCCCTGGTTATGTATTCAAAGTTTTGTGGGAAGAAACACTAAGTACAAAACATAAACTCAGGTGGCAGTTTATTAGGTACGCCCAGTTAAAACTAAAACTAATGCCGTCTGATAAGATTATCCTTTATTTACATTGTTGTAGCAGCAAACAGGGATAGCAAAAATAGAAAAAGGCACCAACAAGGAAGCAATAAATATTAGTAAATACAAAATAAGATATAAACAATATAAACAGGACTACATACACAATAACAAATTAACTAGTCCTGCAGTAATTAAAACCTCCTTCTTTTAACTGTGCGGATATAATAAACTTTTATGGTAATTTTGATACATCAAAATTAAGTAATAATATAAACTGTAGGCCTCACATCTTTCTAAAAACATTCTTTGGCATTAAGTGCCAAAAAGATTCAAAGTGTGATGTGTTCAAGAACGTCTGTTTTTGCCTTTGTGTCGTGCTACGTGTGGTGCGTTCAGGAGCATCGTTGTTCGGAGCTGCTCTCGGACCGCAGCAGCGGCAGAAGCAGAAGCAGCGGTAGCGGCGTCGGTGGCGGCAGCGGCAGCAGCGGCAGCGTCTCGTCTTAGTGAGCGCGGAGTTTCCCCTCAGCCAGCAGCAGCAGCAGCATCATCCATTTAAGCATCCGTGTTACAGTGGTCAAATCACCACATCTCCCACCTCCTCCACCCCCCGGACTGACCGCTCTTCACTGGGATGTCGTCGTCGAGTATCTGGAGGGAGGATCTGGTCGGGGGAGCCGATGCTGGAGGAGTCCTCTCCGTGGTATTTCTTCGAGCGTGACTGGAAAGGGAGCGGAGCGGCGATGGATGAAGGCAGGAGGGGACAAATACAATTTTGATAATCGGCTGCTTTTTTCTTTTAGCTAGCTATCGCTAGCACGCTAACGTTAGCTAGCCCTCTGCTCGCCCGTTGCTTGTCACCCCCCCCTCCTCTTGCAACCCCGCAACCCTCCTCCTCCCCCGTTCAACTGGCCGATGTGGTGTTTTCCTCCATGAATAAAAAACACTCCTTAATGCCTTTTTATATTCACGTCGAGACATGCTGGAGTCAGCGAGGACATTTCTCTCAAGGATGAAGCACCGTGGCTGTCTACTAGCCTCCCGACGTTAACCGCTAGCTAGCATCGGTAACCGTTAATTTTTTTCTTCCTCCCTTTTTTCTTCTTTTTCTCGCTCATCCGTGAAGAACAAGATGCTGGCAGAGGAGTGTGTCTAAACGGTGAACCTGAACTCGCATGGATACACACTCCATGAAGGTCATGATACTGAGAGAATGATCATGCTGGAAAAACAGGTAAGAAATTAGCATCAAGTCGCATTTAAAACGCACACCTGGGCTAATTTGCATATCGGTAGCTAGGTGCTAATTAACACAGCATCTCTCTCGCAGCAGGTTTGATTTGTGCGGTTATTCTGTAGGTGATCAATACCTTTCTCATTATAACCTTCCTCTCTCTCTGTCTCTGCCCTGTGTAAAGTCAACCTCTCTCTACCACTGTGTCACCAGCTGCCATACAATAATAACGATAATTGTTTAAAACATGTCAGAAAACAGTGGAGAATGTCACATTTATTGAGGAAAGCTGCTGGAAACCCACATTAATCAATCAAAATAATTTATATTCAACTTATTTATTAAGGTAAAAGCCCAAACACGTGCTAATTTGGGTTTCTGCACTATTTCTCTAACTAATTTCACAGTAAAATAACAATATCACTTGATAACTTTGGGTAATTGTGATAATCATTGTCATCAGGGCTGCAACAGCTTGTATCTGATAAATCTGTGCTCTTTAAATTACCTTGCTGCAGGTGTGTCACCCTCATTATAACCATTATAACCTCTGTTTCTGTGTCTCTGCCCTACTTAAACACAACCTCTTTCACACTCCTGCTGCTGCTATATGCACACACACACACACAAAAGACTAAACTATGTCAGAGAATAGCGGAAAATGCCAGTAGTGGAAAGTCAAAGTTTATTTTAAGTGTGTTACACACAACTAGGGCTGAGCGATACGCAAGAAAAGTCATGTTGCTGTTATTTTGACAGATAAACGCGACTGAGATGTGAGTCAGGATTATAAAGATAAAATGTATGAAAATGAAGATTTTTTTTGCTGGGGTTTGTTCTAAACAATAACATTTCCTTACATCTGGAGAATATGATTTATCTCTGTAACACCACAATGCTTCATTTATAATGACACATACATTTTACCTTTATCAGAAAACCTGCAGCTGCTGTGATTTGAATATTGCATTTGGCCGTACACTCTTGTCTGAACACACTTTATATCAGGAAACAGTAAGGATGTAGAAAAGTGTGATACATTATTAGAAGAAACACAGAAAAAATAAAAAAGTAGAAAGGGTAAAAAAGGTGAATTAATAGAGGAAACAGAAATATAACAGGTAGAGATAAAGCACTGGAAGGAATGAATGTAAATATGTACAGTACTTGTACTTTACTTGAGTATTTCCCAGGGCTAGGTAATAAGATACCCTGGATAGTTAACCTCAAGTGAGAGGAGTTGATGCTATTTTTTCAGCTGTTGGTGGCAGAAAATAATCAAATGAAAACATAATTTGAGGAACTTGGGATGCGAATATGTAAATATTAGATTTAATGATCGTTAAAAACTGAAATTAAATATTTGCTGGATTAATTTAAAATAAAAAATATGTATTTTTGCCAGTCCAAAACTAATGTATAAACACAATATACTGTCATTATTGGACAAAAATGGCATGAAATAAGAACTGCAATGATTTGTTGAACAACAGAAAAAATAGCCAACAGCTATTTTGTTAACTGATAATCATTTGAAACATTATTTTAAAAGAAAAAGCCAAATATTCACTGGCTGCTTCATAAAAGTGAAGATTTGATGCTTTTTGTCGTCACATGTGGCCATTTTCCACTGTTTCCAGTCATGAAAATAATTATTAGATGTAGTGAAACATTAGCTACTGCTGAAATCATTGATTTATTGATTCAATGATTGACAGAAAATTAATCATCAGCTTCTACAGGCTATAGATTTACAGCTTTTCTCCATCTCGTGTCTTTATAAACTGACTCCCTTTGGATTTATAACAGTTATTCAAACAAAATAAGCAAATAAAAGGCTCTTTAAAGAGCAAATAATGAACTGATTAATTGGAAAAATTATGGATACATGAAAATATGGGATCATTTGCCAGAAATAAACCTGCTGGTGTTCAGCCTCATTAGCCTCAGGTTTATTTTCAGCTGCAGACCAGAAACCCTCTAGGAAACACCCTTCAGACAGTAGAGCGCATAACCTCCTCTGTCCACGAACTGTGGGGGGGTGGGGGTAGATTTTGGGGTGGTGGGGGTGGAGGACGGGGGCATTGAGGGGATTACTTCCTCTTGTTTACTCCCACAGCAGCATCACTGACCATAAACAAAAGCCGACACATGAATGATACATCACAGCCTCAGAGAGGCGTTTAGAGGATGACTGTGATGATTCTCGATCGGTTTCGTTGCTGCGGAAACGCTCGGTCAATTAATCCATTAGTCACTCAGCAGGAAATCAGTCAATTTACATTAATTGCTTGATAGTGATTCATTGTTTTTCTGTGTAGTGAGCTCAACTGAGTGTAGGTATGAGTGTGTTTATGTGCAACATAAAAAAAGGGGGAAAAGGGGGAAATACCAAAAAATTGCTGGTTTTGTTGTGTTTGTGTATTTTGGCTGAATGCACATTTAAATGTTATTTCTACATGTGTGTGTGTTTAAATGAATATTGTCTAAAAGGGTGTTTTTTGTTGTACGGCTTTTAACGAGCATTTTAGGCAGATTTAACTTGAGTTGTCGTCACTCTGGACTCTGGTAGAGCTACGTCACATTGTTTTTATGTGTTGCTGTGTTGTGGAGTGCGACCAAAAAAATCTGAACTCAGTACACGTGTGAGCTGCAGTCTGAGCGTTGCAGCTAGGGAGCGCTATAGCATGAATCGACAAGAGATAGCTGATCCTTTCTCTAGAGTGGTGCAGGGACATATTTCTGTAGTCCAACCTGGAAGTTAGCATCAGCCTGGTTCCCTCCACAAAAAGCCAATGAGATTTTTTCATTGGTTTTGGATTATTCCAGAAAATAAACTGTGACAAACAAAAGTCTCTGATCCTTGAGCGTGAGTAGAAACACAACGAGGCTGTAAAGGTGGACTGGTGAATAGATGGGTTTTCATGTTAACGTCCCTGACAACCTCTGTAGTCTCATTTAGACACTCGTTAGCAACCGCCTTTTTTAAGACACGTAAAAGCTTCAAACATCACTAGTGGGGGATTTACTGACCCATTTTATGTCGGAGAATAAAACCTGAACATGTCTTGTGTTAAAACCACAGACCTTATTTCAGACATTTAACCAGAAACCCACTGACTTTGGGATGAGGGAACAGGAATTGCTAACATGCTAACATGCTAACTTACTTCCTGGTTTTTTATTACTCATTCCTGCTCCACTCTATTTGAGTTTTTTTCACCGGTGTCGTGTGTTTGTGTTGGTTAGACCAGGTGTTTGTGTTTGTGTACTTGGCTGGACCATGTTCAGGTCCTAACTTGTGACGCACTTTTGTCATTATCTCCTACTTGTTTATGGTCCAGTGGCTTCCAGCCTTTTTGATTCATGTTGCCTCAAAATGATCAGTGGGTTCTTGAACCCCTCATCATATGTTGCATATGTCTGTGAGTGCTTATTTGTTATCATCTGTCCATCGTTTTTCTGCTGCATATCCAGATTGAGGGTGTGTTTATTGCTTGATCAATGATTTTATTAAGTTAAACTGTGTACAGACGACTCTGACACAAACCCAGATCGAGTAAACACGATGAATCGGTGTCAAAGGTCACGGCTGAGCGCTCTCTCTGTGAGCCGAGCAGGATGAGAGCTGCTGCTGCTTCAGGATGTTCAGGCTTCCCACTGACTTCAGTTTAAAGAGTCTGTTTAAAAACCCTCCACACACACACACACATACATCGCCTGGATTTAACTGTAAACAACCATTTCTTATTATTCTTCTTTTCTCCCCTCCATGTAAATCCTGTTTCCTCTCGCTGGTATTATTGATGTTTATCCTCTTTTGAAACATTTATTTGCCTTTTTTTCTCCCACTATTGTAGGAATTTTAGATAAAGCCGTGAGCTTTTCTGCCGCTGCTGCCGCCTCGGCGCTCCATTTTCTGCACGGCGCTCCAGAAACCACTCTGTTCTTGAAGCTTGACTTCACTCCAAGCATATCTGACTTCTTTGTCTGATGGAATGTGACAAGAATCAGACATTTTTTCTCCAGTTTTTAGTCCCGAGGGCTTTTTTTTCCTTTCCCTTTTTTTTCAGAAGCATTAGTTGTGTGTATGGAGGAAGGGCCTGTCCTTGAAATCTTGTCAGTAGAAGAAGAAGCGTTTTAGCACAGTGCATGAACAGTGTAACATTTCGACTTGTTGCTGAGTGTTTTTACTACCCTCTCTCAGCTGTCGTTCAGTCAGCAAACCCTTTAAGGTCGACCGTCCACCGTCCACGCTTTGTAATTTTCGAGTGATCGGATCAGATTTGTGTGTGTGCGTGTGTGTGTGTGTAGACGCTGTAATCATTCGCAGGCGTGTTGGTGCTGACTGAAGGAGAGTTTTTTTCCATCCAGAGACTCTGCAGGCCAGAAAAGTCTGGCTGCTGCTCAATCTCCATGTTTATGGATTTTTTTTCTCAGTTTCTGAAATGTTTTTTCTGTTCAGTGAGGAATTAAACGTCTTCATGTGTCCGTCCTATCTGCTCCATCACATGAGGTGTGATTAAAAAAAACAAAACACATCTGATCAGAGGTGAATCACCTGCAGATTCAGCTTAAAATTTCATCTAATGACACTGGATCCGATGTAATTTGATGCACAGTATTAATCAGGCAGCTCATCTCTATCAGGGAATAATAACTTTAAAGTAGATTACACTGCATCAAGTGTCATTTTGAACATCTAATCTGTTTAAATATAATAATTACAGGCCAGTTTTCAATGGGTGATGTGTCACTATCTGATGGTTTCAAGATTCCAAAAGTGTAACAACAAATATGTTATGAAAAGTGTTGCATCTTACCTAGATTTGAGCAGAAGTATCTGAGCTTGTCATTCAGGGATCACAGACAACAGCAGCCTTGAGTTTAGTAATAAAACACGACAAGTAGTAATAATGTAGACCAATGTAGAATACATTTTATAAAGCCAGACAGAGCAGACAGTTGTTGCAGAACACAGGAGCTGCTGGAATACCACTGTCTCCATCTGTTTGTTTGTTTGTGTTATTTTGTGTTCAGATCCTTTACATAAGTAAAAGTACCACACTGTAAGACAAACAAACTAACCAATCAAGGCAACTGTATTCCAGCAGCTCCCATGAAAATGACTGTTTTTGTCAGTGGAGTCTGGTATTGATATCTACAACCACTATGAAGCTGGATCCAGCAGCGGTTAGTTTAGCAAAGACTGGGAACAGGGGAAACAGCCAGCCTGGTTCGTCCAAAGGTAGTAAAAACTGCACACTGTAGTTAACTCTAAAGGTCACCAGTTCAAACCTAATATTTAGCTTCAATCCATACAAAACTAAAAAGAGAAACACGCATAATTTTACAGCAGGGATATGTGCAGGACTGTCACTTGAAAATAAGCATATTTCCTAAAATGTCAAACTATTCCTTTGATTATTGTTTTAATAAATCTGCTGCAGGGACATTGTGGCAAAATGGTTGTTCACAGTTTGGAGCAACATTATTCATTAGGAGTTAAGTTGTGTCCAAAGGATGAATTCTAAGTCCAGTTCTCTCTTTTATCACTGTGTTTGGCTCCACCACCTCCTGAGGGAAATCTCTGTCCCTTTAGCTGCTAAATGCTGCACCATGTTCCCCAGCTGCTCTCTGTCTGAGTCTGTCTGCTGTTAGCTGCTGGAGCAGGTAGACTATTTAGAGCTGTAGTCTCTGAGTACAGTCGTCCGCTGCAGGCGAAAAACAAAAGCCACGAGCAGCAGAGAGGGATCAGATCAGTGAAGTTGTGGTCTGACAGATAAACAATGAGCTGAACTCACAGCAAAGCTCAGTGGAAGCCTGGGAGTGGAGCTGCACATTCAGCTAGCACTCTGACAATAGCGGTCTCTTCACATCAACACAAACATATCAATTATAGTAGCTGTAACAGCACCATAATGTCACCACTCAGAACATTCCTATTGTTAAAAATACAGATTGGTGATTAATATTTGATGCATTATAATCCTTTAACTTTGAACTTGAGACTTCATGTTTCTCCACTAAAAGTAGCTTCACAATAGAAACAAAGCAACCAGCTGTAGAGCAAATACAAGATAAAATCCAGCTCAGCAAACACAGAGCTGCATGTTTCGACAGATTCTGGTGCTGAATTGTTTGATTCTGTATGTATAGTACGCTCCTGAACCACAGCCTGTTGTTGAATTGTTAAACTCGCTTCTGCCTCTAATGCTGGCTTTGTGGATGTGAAATTATTCTGTTGCATGTGTTTTGACCTGAGGTAACACCTTACTCATGGTCTTAAGCAGCTTCTCAGCAGATAAGATGATAGCGAAGTGTAATGACATGTTTACAGTTTGCAGTCATGCTGCCCAAGACAGCTGATTTCATGTGCCTGGCACCGTCATTCCTGTTTTTGTCTCTGAGTCCACACAGGGAAGCCTAATTCAGCAGGTTACAGCGTCTGGCTTCCTGTCCTGGCTGGGCATCTGTAGAGGAGGAGGAGGAGGAGGAGGAGGTGTTATAGTCTCATAGTTCTATGAAGACGGGCTTTTTGCTCCCCTGTTTCCATGATTCCACTGCTCTCCTACAGTATTCAGCCGTGGACGCTTCTGCATCTGGAAAGCAGTTCCCAGTGGTGTTTCAGACCGCCTTTCCTTCAGCTGCCACCTTCTTCTTCTTCACTGTCTCTTGTGTTTTTTAAAAGCAGCACTTCATCTTCCTCGCCGCTGTACTTTAACATCAGGACGCCGAGCTTCATTAGCATCTGAATCGAGGCTGAATTCTGCCTTGGTTCCCTTTGTTTAAATTCCTCAAGACTCTACATGCTTGGACTTGGAGCTGAAGACTACCAAAAATATTTAATTGACTGCTGTCCCAAATATGCAAATGTTAGCTGAGCTTAGAGAGAAACACAGAGCCATGCTTTCTGTTTATTTAGCAGGATCATTGTGCTTTTTGCAATGTATTCCCCAAAGACACGGTTAATAATACCCGCATCGATGTTCACTCTGAAATGAGCTGAGTTTGCTTTTGTACATTTGCAAGATGATGAACATTGTGCCAAAGTGGTCAAAGACATGTTGAAGCTAAACAGAGAGCAGGACTGGTGTGATAGGTGAGATAAAAACAAAAACAAACCCCACAGAGGTTTTCAAAAACAAAACACAGAGCACTTTTCATCACGGTTTCAGCCATTTGGGGTATGTCAGGACCCATATACAACCAGGTCGACTTGAATATTTTTGAGAGTTTTTTTTTCAGGCCGCAGAGGATGACGAGGAAATATCAAAATGCTCGTGACCCAGAAAATGTTTCTGATGGCAGGTGGTGGGGAAACCCCCACCCACGCAGCCTGAGTGGATATTCAGTTTGTTGTGAAGGCAAATGTCATAAAGGTTTCTCTTTAAATGCAGCCAGAGGCCCTCGCTTTAGTGTGTCGTAGTTCGCCTATAAAAGTAGTTTGATCATGTTTACTGGATGAACATGTGCAAACTCATAGTGGTTAAAATTTAAAGCGTCCCATAATGTAGAAAGTTTTTTGCACATCAACGATTTAAACACCAAGCAGTCATTCTGTTGTGAAGAAAGACAGCATAATCAATATAGATCATTTATGGAGAAATATTAGAGTCCACTGTTTTTTTTCTGAAGTATCAGAGCCGCTTAGTCTGATTTCCACGCTCATTTCGGTGCAGATTGCTTGACAGTTTCCTCAGCGGCCGCCCGCTTGCATTTTTACCAAGTTATAGTAAACTAGAACACGCTACTCGGCTGGCCCTGGTTATGTGTCACCCAGAAAACTTCTTTTCTGTCCTGCTGAGTTAAGAAATGACCAGGTAACTGGAGTGAATGATAAATGTGTCAGGACAGGACAGAACAACACAGACGATGAGGCAGATTCACACTAACATCTCTATTCAGTACTCTTAACATTTAAAGTGATAACCCAGAGTATTTTCATATTCACTGTGGTGCTGGCTGAGTCATCCTGAAAGCTTTAACATAGCTATCGCTGGAAACACCTGATGGGAGGAAAAGTTCTCTCAGGCAGTGTGAAGTGACGACGCTTGAAGAACAGATCACAACCTATAGTTGCTACAACTTTGAAAACTGACACAACCTAGACTTTGTTGTGACTCAGAGAGCAGACACAAAAGCTCTAGAATTTTACCTTTAAACTGTCAGGAATGTATTGTTAGTTGTACAAAATAATGAAAGAGTATGACAATTTATTATGTGGTGGTTTAAAAGAAGCAGAGTACACTAAACATCATGCAGTCAAGTATTGTTTGGGAAATAACCCCACTGGCCTCCTCTGTATCCATCTGTAATCTGTATCCAACAGTATTATTTTAGATATATTGACCCAACCTGAGTAAATCAGACCCATCATTTTTGGGTATGCACAACCTAAACCTGAAACCTTGTGTTCATAAATGAAACAAACTTCAGTAGATATGGCTTGTGTTCTTCAGGAAGTTCGAGTATATTAGTGTGTATACTTGGATTTAATCACTTTGGATCACAAGGAAAATATGTGGTTTTCCTGTTTTTATGAGCATTCTGATTGTGTATTATTGAAAAACACAGTGTAAACACTGAAACGGGTAGGAAATATTGGCTCGGCTGAGGTGGAAAGTTGTGCTGACAAAAGCACACGCGACAAAACAATGCACAAAGATGAAAACATCAGATCTGTGTGAAGCTGCGTGACACTGTGACCTTCCCACATTATTATTGAAACTAACATAACATATAGTTATTATTATTATTTTTACCGCTTGAGCTTTTGTTGAGCTGTTTTAATGTCGTTGATCGTTCAAGGTCATTTCTCCCGCAGTGGTTTAATGACTCCTGATTGGAAAATTAGCACCACTGCTGTTTTATCTCAACAGACCAACCCAACATTCATATAAATATCATATAAAAAGTACAGTCCAGACCTGCTCTGTATGAAAGTGCCTTTGACAACTTTTGTTGTGCTGTACATAAATTGACTGATTTGAAAGAGATGCACATTAATTAGATTAAAATTTATGCTGCATTTGGCCGGAAACCTGGCAACAGTGAGGTGCATCAAATATGATTCAGTGTAGTTAGTATGGACAGCAGCCAAGATGCTGCCGAACAGACGAGCTGCCTGAAAGGCCAAATTTCATCATCAAAATAAATGGAAAACCCATGACAGAACTGCCCACTGTGTTTGACTGATTTGCCTTCTGAGTCTGGTTGAAAGAACATAAACAACCACAGCTCTGAGTGCAGAGCAACAAAAACACCATCAAAGCATTTAATAACAGTCATTAAAAGAAAGAAGAAAGCAGGCGCAGGAGTGAGCGCGTCGTAGCAGCTGGAGTGTTTTCAGACTTCACCGTCCCAGCAGATATTCACAAAAGAAACACTTTCAGATGAGGGCTGGTAACCCGCCAGAACGTTCGCTTCCACATTTACCAGCAGCACATGAGGGGAGGCTGATTTTACATCAGCCTTGGTGAAACAGAAATACCCTGCTTCATCTTTAATGGCTCCACACAGACAGTCTGGCACCACAGAGCTATTCCTCTCTTGATTAAATCGCTGCAGCATAATGAAGCAGAAGAGAGTCAGACGGCAACTCAGAACCCCCTCTGTAAATTAAGCGCATTTCATTTGCTACATGTTTTTTTTTTTCTGGTAGACGCATGGTTCCGTGGCGTCTGAGCACTTCAGGAGCGAACACAATACAGCAGGGGAGAGAAAGTAAACACATCAGGTGTTGTGGCACACCAGCTGAGTGTTCCTGAGCTGTTGGGCAATACCTTCAGAAGATCGAGAGACGAGAGAGCAGGCTGCTGATTAGTTAAGACGCTCCCTGGTGAGGGAGGAGGAGGAGGAGGAAGGGAGGAAGACGAGAAGAGGAAGAGGGAGGGAGGAGGGAAACGAGGGGAGTGCAGGGAAGGAGAGAGGAGGTAGGTTCCTTTTTTTTCTCTCAGTCGGATTTCTCAGTCTTCACAGTGAGAGTAGAGCGAGGAGTGCGCTTGGGGACTTCTCTTTTTTTTTGTTTTAATATTTTTTTTATTTTATTATTTTATTTTTTGTTGGTGTATGTTTGTTGGTGAGCGGTCGAGCAGCGGCGGCGGTATTTGGCGTTGCGCGGTGCGTTCAGTGTGTGCGGCAAGCATGAAACCAGTCCTGTTCAGCCTGCACAGAAAGCCTCGCTCAGCCTGTCAAGATGCGCATGTTCGATTTCGTCACCATCCTGACGACCTGTGAGTTTGAGGTAGCACGCCACACCGTGCAGAGAGCTACGTGTGTGTGTGTGTGTGTGTGTGTGTGTTATGCAGTATGTAACCAAAAGGATCGCCAGTGCATCCAAATAGACGGCGAACGGTGTGTGCATGTGTTCTTGCACATGTTCCTGTGTATACACAGGTGTGTGTGTACCCAGGTATGTGTGTGCATTAAATTGTACCAGCGTGTGTAAGTGTGTACGGTACATTTTCTGTCTATGAATGTGCTGCACCATGAGTGACACATGATGCACTGGGTAGAGTAGATTTAAGTATTTATTGTAAAATTGTCTGTGTAGCTTGTGTGGGTGGGGGGTTCCTGTATTCAGGAGGACCCCTGCACAAGTGTGTGTGTGTGTGTGTGGCAGTGTGTGTGGCAGTGTGTTACATATTTTCCAGGTCTTAATGTACAGTGTGTCACCTGGGCAGCTGTTGGCATGTGTTTATTTGCAGTAATTTGTATGAATGTAATGAATACTGTGTATTGTTTGTGTGTGAGCTGTCATATATTTGTGTGTGTGTGTGTTTATTATTAGTGTGTTAAACTTGTCGCTAGATGTAAATGATGCATCACAGCTGTTATCTTCTGGTCTGATCCTCGGGTTTGTTTAATTTCACATCTCCGACCAATTAACAGTCATTCAGAGCTCAGAACAAAAACCCACATGACTAGTAGCACCTCAGCCTGGCCAGGTCTGCACATAGATTTTGTCTTCCTCTTTGTGCTTCATCGAGAGTCTTTTTTCAGCTCCTCCTGACTTCGCAGTTTGCCCTCAGGATGATGTTCACCCGCCTGCTTCAGGCTGAGTTTCGTGGAATCTGTCAGTGTGATTTTGGAGGCTGTTTGTTTCACCTGAATGTTACATGGTGGAGCCGATGTTTTCCTCGGTGGCGGCGTTATTTGATGTCATTGTTCTTAACTGCTAGCTACTAGCCTCGCCTGCTGTGGCCTGCTGCCGCCGCCACCAAACCAAACCCGCACATCCAGGCAAACTGGTTTCAGTATTTAGGCTGCTCTTGATATTTTTAAGCGTTTGCTTGTCTGTAATACTCCCAACGGTGATCAGCCTGAATGTGTTCCCAAAGCTCGTTAATGAAGCCGAGACTGAAAACAGCAGAGACGCAGGACGCACCTCCGCTGCTGTGGTGAACGCTTGATTACCACCTTTTGCCGATTATGAGTTTTTGCAGAGGCTGATATTAAACCTGAAGGGTGATAGTGTCTTTTATTCGAGACTGAAGTGTACTTGTTTGAACTGTTGTATTTGTTAATATTTTTGCTTCTTTAGATTATTACTTCTTGCTGTTCTCGTGTCCTCACTTGGCAAGTTTTCCTTTATGAGCCATTTAAATGACTGATTTATAGATAAGGGACTGTATGGAGCTGTAGTTTACATATGCAAGTGTTAGACTGTAACTCAGGAAGCTTTTTGACAGAAACTAATCATTATTTTACACAATGATTGATTTTCAACTTTCAGTGATTAAACATGGAAACACAACCCACAATTCAAAAATACACTGTGGGCGGCTGGGAAGGTATGTGGGACATCCTCGCGGCACAGACTGTTCATGGTTTGAGCCAGAATGTGGAAATGTTCAGTTCAACTACAGAAAGATTTCAGACACTGTGTCATAGCTTTGTGTCAACAGTTTGTGTTTGTCCCTTTACTGTTTCTATAAAATAACAGCTCCATAGAGTGGTGTATGTTTGTATTCCAACCCGGAAGAAGGCCATCCTGGTTTCCTCCACATTGGGTTTTCTTGGATTGTCCCAGAAAAATAAATGAAAAACATTTACATGTTTTGTTCATCAGATAATCCTCTATACTGTTCTGACAATGGAAGCCTAAGTCCAATTCCAGAAGTAAAAAGTTAATGTTAACTAGGAACAGAAGTGCTAACATGCTAACAAGCTAATTTACTCTGTTTTAGGACTCGTTCTGCACTAATTTATTTGAGGGTTTCTTCTTTCTTCCTTTCAAAAGTCTGTAGACTGGCAGAAGCTACCCAGAATGGTGCCTCATGTGCACTCACATCAGCAGCACGATCCCACAAGTTTCTGTGAGCCGAGCTCACTGGTAGTCGACACCGGTATGAAGGTACGCACTGAGTCTTCGAAACCTGCTGCAGAGACGAGAAAACTCGATACAAGATCCACATCTACAGGAGTGTTAATCTATATATTATTGTATGAGCAATGTGCATCTAACAATAATATTTAGATTTGAGGCTCTGCAGTGTGAGAGGTGGATGGTTACTTTTCTCACACCCTCGTCCAGACTCTCAGCGTCTCTCTCGGCTGTAACACCTGATTGTGTTTCATGGCCTGACTTTCAACAAAACGAAGACGCTCCCTCACTTTCTGTCCCTGTTGTTGTGTCGTGGTCGGACCAGGCAGAAAAGATTTGTTTTACATTAAAGGGAAACCACCAGGCTGTGGAGAGTGTCTATAAATTTATAACAGACAGCCTGTGGGTGTGTGTTCACCAGGGAGAGTGTAAGGAAAAAGATGATAGTGGGTGCATTGTGAGAAATGTAGTATGCTTCATTTTTAGTGGGAGACCTATAGTAGGGACTAAAATCTACAAGAGTAAACCAGAGGCATAATGATTGTCGACTAATTGACTAGTCTATCGACATTTTCACAAATTTGAGAATACGTTCGTGGTCCCTCCTCTTCTGCCTCGTAGCCAAGAGATGGCGGTCACGAGGGTGAGAAGCATGCATCGCCCACACCTCTGTTTTTGATGTTTTGAGTCACCATCCTGTTCCTGTGTATTTACACGTACTCGCTTCTGTAATCCACCTCCCTGCTACTACGAATGTCTGGTCTCTTACCTTTCATGATGTTGCATGGCTTTGACGGAGTTCTCATTATTACTTAGCCTGTGTTTCAAATAGTGAATTTTTAACTCTACCATCAGCCCAAATAATTAATACAGCTGGTGTTCTGATTTGAAGGTCCGCGATCGTTAAGTCTGATTACGCGATTAACCTCTTAGCCGTCGCTTCACCGACGGAGCAGTTGTTTACGAAGCAGAAAACAGAAACAGTATGTGTAGAAATCTGCGGTGATGATAGAAAGTTTAACAGCAGCCAACTGTTCTCGGTTCCGCCAAGTGATGGAGCTTGTCAAACTGTCGCCCGCCTCTAAAGGAAATGAATGGATGTCTGCAGACTGGTTGATAATGTTCGCAGTGAAGTGTCGACTCTCTGAGGAATTGTGTTTGATTGAAGTGTCAACATGGAGACAGATCTCAACTACTAACGAGCATCATAAATAGGAGAATTTCATTGTGTACCAATGAAACTGACCAGTCATAGTTTAATTTTTCTTGTTTTTTGCACAGTTACACTCTGCCCAGTGGTTAAATTGTTGTTTTTATGCACAGTATGCTTATCTTCCTTTTTGCTTGCACTCAGGTTACAAAGCCTCAGAAATGATCTGAGAGGACTGTTCAACAGCAGGAAACTGAGTCCAAAGGACGTACGCAGGCAGACAGAAGTCTAAAGAGAATCAGACAAGGGCCCCAAAGAGAAAACTAGACAGCACAATAGACACATTGGCAGGGGAACAATGGCTCAGGGGCAGGGGTTGTGTACAGGGAAGTGCATGAGGGAATGGAACAGGTGGATGGGAAAGGTGGAACACGCTGGACAGGAGGGATAGGAAGCTGGTTTACGCCTGAAATACTTCAGTCATTAAAAAGGTTATTTAAAGAGGAAGGAGAGGATTTAGGGTCTGAACATACAGAGTTATAGTAACAGAAACTCGGGACATCTTTGTTTATCAGTTCTATGTAAAGAAGTTACTTATTGTAATATGTTAAACTGCTGTCATTACTACACGGTTCATTGCAGTTACTAGTTACTTTTCAAATTAAGATTACATTAAAAACGATACAAATATTAAAACCAGTGATTTCTTGACCTTTTTGGCTTTGACAGTCTGACTGTTTTATTGTCTCCTTTTTTTCAGATGTTTGTGAGTTGTCAGCAGTTTCTAAACTAAAACTGTTCATTGGTTTCACTTAATAACTGCTCACTGAATAACTGAATGGGAAAGAAGATCTAAAAAATGAAGACACATTTGTGCTGGGGAGCTTTGTTTATTTTCTCTTCCTTTCCCATGAATCATCTCATGACCCTTTAGCTTTATCTTAGACCTTTGAAGGGGCTCAACCTCAGGGGTTGAGAAACTACTGGACTTTGATACTTGAAGTACATTTTACACTATAATGCATACTTTTTCTGTCAGTATGTAACATCTTCTGCCGTGAGCGAATGACATGGTGAAGTGGTGGATTATAGATCAAGTGGGAGAAGGTCCAGTCCGCTTACCCCAGTCCTTCAGTATTCATCATTCAGGGGGTTTTACTTAGTGGTTTCTAATTTTCTCAGAGGTCCTCCTAAAACAAACAGAATGGTGGCACAAATCAGTAAAACTCTGAATAAAGTAGTTTTCTAAAGTCTGCGCTTTCTCTAATGTAGTCATGGAGCTGAGCCGTTGCTGATCGCTATTCTGCTTGTTTCTTAAGATCCAAGCGTCTGACCATTCAAACTTCATCCAGTCAAAATATCTAGTTAAAAATGACCGATCTAAGAAGTGTTTTAAAATGTGGCTTAAACAGGATAAAAGAAATTTTGAACTTTTTAGTAACCATAACGCAGGGATTAATGTATAAACAGGATATTACCTCGTTGTTTGTATGCATCAAATGGAATAGACGGTTTTCCTTGACAAAGCTGACTAGGAGTTTTATAAGGGATCTGAGTTAGTTCTACACTGTGTCTGCAGTTTGATGCACAGATTTGTTCAAGACCCAGAAAACTTTGTTTTAATTTGATGTATATCGTAACAGGTGATAAGCACATGTCTGAACGGAAGTACTGAA
>BRZM01001800.1:96738-113794 GCA_033238685.1 Lates japonicus | reverse complement strand
TATTTGATGTGTTTTATTTGGGTCCTCTGTTTCATTTGTTTTGTCTGATGTTTTGACCCTGAGCCAGCGGGTGAAAGTGCAGTGAGTGGGTTTCAGGCTGGTTATGTGAATAATGTGGTATTGTAACACAGGGGTTGGGTTAGTCCTGCTCCTTTCAGATATCAATAACCACTTCTGAAATAACAAGAGGTTCAGTCGTCTGGTTTTCTTGCCTAGTACTGTCAGATTAAATAATAGACGTGTGACTGGACTTGAGGCAAAATGTTTTAATCAGGTGCTGGTTCAGAGGCTCGGACTCTGCCATCCCTTCCTCAGACTCTCCTCTTTCTTGATGTTTTTGATTTGTTTCAGCTCCTCCTCCTTCTTGGAGGTCTGGATTGGGTCAAAACATGGTCCTCAAGGAAACCACATGGTTCTTCATTTCTAAACATACTAATATTCCATCTGGATATTCTGTCAATTAATTTCTTGAACTTCGAACATTCTGGTTTGTGTAAAATTTCTAAGTATTACCTGATAAATTGTTTTAATGGTTAGATAAACACTAACAGAAAAATATTTTAGTTAAGGGACTAGTTATGGTTTGTAATTTCTGCAAGCGTGGTTTCAGGAGCTGAGGTCTCGTTTGTCAAAACTGTCCTTCTTCCTTCTTCTGAACAGATCTTCTCCTAGTTCTCTGAAACTGATCTGAATACTGAGCTGCTACCGGAAGATACTGAGACAAGCCCAGTTGTGCAGTGAGGTGGCCATTCTTCCTCTGGGTTGGGGCTCTGGTAAAGAATGGTTGATCCAGACTTGTTTCTTCAGACAGTGGCAAACAGCTGTCATTTATCAGCTGTATTATAAGCATTACAGGTGAAATCTCTGATGGATGGTTGTAAATTTCTGGCTCGCTACAGATTTTTAAAACATGGACTCTTCAAAGTGAATCTGGTTCTTTGAGTTCGTTGTCATCAACTTCCTTTATCAGCTGGTTTGAAACGTCTTCAGGAAGTAGTACATGGTGACACTGATGCCTGAGAGGAAGGGCTTTATAAACCACCTAGATGTCAGATCTTCAACATATGAGCCACTTGGATTTTATCATTTCTACATGGTTTTGAATTCAAAACCATTAGAAATATACAAACGGTGTCTGACATTTAAGATGAAATCTCTTGGAGGCTTTATTACAGTCGTGTTTTGATACAATTGTCTTTAGAAAACCAGGTCGGTCCATTTTGAACTACTTTCAGGCCCCAATTCTGTGGTTTATTCCTCCTCATTGAGGTTAGCAACAAGCTCTAAAGTGGTTTTTGGTTCAAAATGTTTTATAGGAGGTCAACCCACGATGGGTTTCGACAGCAGCGAATCCATCAGCACCAGGGAGAAACAGGGGCCTGGAAGTTCAGGAGGCCGAAAGTTCATGCGTATGGTGGATGTCTCCTACTCCTACGTACACCAACATAGTGATGGTGACCCAGGAAGAGGCGTTGGCGAACATTGAACAACCTACCCGTCCTCAGTTAAATATAATACCCTTTATTCTGTGAAAAAATAAGTCTTTTGGATAGAAATTCCCAATTTTGCTGTCTTCTGAATTATGTTTATTTTCTAGTAATGAGCTTCCATACCGTACTGTGTATTTCGTATCAGAAAAACAGTTTAGTGACTAAGCTCTAGTATGAGTATTTGTCAGACTTAAGTCCTAAAACTGCTTTTCATAACCTTAAATATGAGTTTTCTCCTAATGCTGGCAGACATCTTACCACAGCAGGTGTTATTGTTTACTGAATGCTAAACCCTTCAAAATAAAAAGCCAACCTTGACATTCACTCATATCAGCAGTATATTTGCTGTCTGATAATATACTCAACACTGTACTATCCTGATGTTACAGTAAATTAGTCCTCATAGACCACCATATACATGTCCATGAAACATAACTTGACTCCAGGAAAACCCATAAACCTGCACAGCTGTTCCACGACAGCCCCGAGAGGAAACGTCTGCAACCGACAGACCCAGGCTATATCATTAACCTGGAGCTTCTGACTGGCTCACAGGCACTACTCAAGAGCGGGCTGCATTAACATGTACAGTATCTGGTTTTACATTTTAGTCAGAGCACAATAGAAAAATGAGATCCTTTATCAGGCTGCTTATTGCCTGAAAACTGACTGGAGTTCTAGATTAACTACTTTAAAGGTCAGTTCACCCAAATTACAGAAATACACATTATATAAGTGAACTCTTGGGGCCTTCAATAGTTTTGGTTTTATTTGTCGATTTTGGATAGTTTTCTCTGATTTTCTTTGGATAAAAGTACACTATTTTAATTTATTTAACCGTTACTTAAGTGTCTCCATTTTTGTACTCACGTTGCTACACTTCGCCACCACCTTTCAGAGGTAAATATTGTACATTTTAACCCTGCATTTTATTTGGTAACACAATTAGAAATCTTACATAAAAGTACATATAGAACCTTGGAGGGCAGCTCAAAAGATTAAGAAAATCAGAAAAGGAGTTCATTTTGTTCAATTTAATTTCAAAAGGTAAATGTCATATGTTTTAATCGTATGACATATTACAACAGTTTTTTTGTTTAATTTTGGTCATTATGGCTTATAGCTCGTAAAAAATATGAAACTCAGTATCTCAAGTTTGATAAAATTACTAGCTCAAACAACATAAATATGTCTCTAGTTCCAGTACCACGAAACCACAGTCATGGTGGAGACTACTGACTTTACAGTTATCTTTACAGTTGAAGAAATATCATTTGTTTAAGGATGTGTAATGAATATAAAATCAATGACATTTTACCTTTTGGGTTAAATTATGAACAAAAACAAACTTTTCCACAGTATTCTAATTTTTGAGCTACCTATAAGTGCTGTTGTTAAAAGAAAAACGAATGGACTTCTTCCTCTAAACTTCTCAAATTGGTTTTATTTAAATAATGGTTCAAAGCTGAAACCAGGAGATACATCCTCTTAACATTGACAAGAAAACTGAATCATCACATGTCTTTGGAACTACCTAAAGAGGTCATCTTGAAACTACTTGACGCATCATTGTAGTAAAAGCGTCCAGGAGTTACATTTGTTCTTGTGTGCTAAGCGTCTAGGGGATACCCAGTCATCCGCGATTCCTCAAACAGGAACATAATGATAAATCCGTCCTTCCCGGAAACAACCTTCCTCAGCATCCGACAGTATCGATAACTTCATTCAGTTAAGGACTCTGCTGCAGATTTCTCCCTGATGCTACAGTTACAGTTTATAGCAGTGTTTTTATAGATGAACAGAGATATTTGTCTTTTTTTTAAAAGATACAGAAAGATGATGTTGAACACAAACTGGAATCCGAAGAACCGAAGAGGCTGGTTTATCAGGCGCCATATCTGAGAGACAGAGAGAGGAAAAAAGAGTAAATATGATGAAACATACATGTGTGCATGTTGTGGGTTGATTAAAATAGTTGGTAAATGTTACCTATGGTATCTTCTGATGATGAGGTCCTGAAGTTAAAGTAGAGAGCTGAAAGGGGTGATGACCTCAGTTGCTAAAAATAACACAGCTTGAGATTAATCAGCAAGTATCGATAATACACACTTGAATAGTTAGTATTTTGTATGGATATTTAATGTCTGCAAATGAGTAAATACCATTTACTGATTTTTCTTATCCTAAGTAACCCTTCATCTTTTAATTGCCTCATTTGATTAATACTTCTTATAAGTATTCAGACACTGCTTCAACTTCAACTGTAAGATCTCCTTACAACCTTCTAGCTTAATTAACATTTAAAGCAGTTTGCATAGTTTCAAAGTCTCAGGAAATTTTGCCATTTCTGGGTAGAAAAACATTTACTTTCTCAGTAAAAAAGAAAAACTGTAAACAACTCAGTGCTCATAAGTTAATTTGAAAACTTGCATCCTAATAATAGTGTGTGTTTCCTGTCTAATCCCCTCAGCCTGGAAGTCAGGTTTAATCCTATTTGTTTCCTGGATTGTTCCTGAGTTGTTGTTGCTGTTGTTGTTGTTGTTGTTGTTGGTTTCTTACCACAGCAGCGGTGGGTGAGGGCATGATCGTATGCGCTCTGGAGTCACCACTGGGATCTGAAAAATACTCCTGAGTGAAGCTGTGAGCCATCACTGCTGCTGCTGCCGCCTCACTGCCAACCATGGTTACCCACTGAATGAACCTTTGTTGCCCCCTCTCCTGCATAATAATCAGGTCATCAGTGCTGTCGCCCAAACAGTGTCCCACTTTTACACATTATGGTCACTTTTTAAAGCAATATAATTAGGAAACAGATGCAGAAATATAATTTATAAATTCTTTCTTTTTCCCGGCATCTCCACGTTAATCATCCACCAATTGCTGGGATAAAGAAAACGCTAATTTCTAATGTTTTAATAAAAAAAAAAAAAAACATTTAATGTACAACTGTTCAACAATTATTGCCCTGAAAATGTTTGCCAACTTTGCTTTTAACATATTTTTCTCTAATTCACCACAAAAACTGAAGTGCAATTCGGGACATTTTGATAAAACAGGTAATGCATTTAACTTTGCACAGGTGGTAAAAAAAAAAAAAACACTTAAAAACGTACTTTTGGTTGGCATAAAATGTCTAATTTTTAGCTTTCCTTCCATTAATTTCTTTGATGAACTTTAATCTCCAAAGACAGCAGTGAACTTTAAGGTTATGATTTTATTAGAAAGACAATATGCAGTTCATACACTGATATGCGGGTTATAATTTCATATGGTAAAATAATAGCAATCAAAGACATGTATGTACAGAAACTTTTCTACGTCGATTGCGTATAATATTTTTAAAGCAGTCAGAGTTCACTGGTGCTTACTTAAAATGGGTTGTAGAAATAGTTCAAACAACAACAACAGCAGACTTCAAAACAGCAAGTCTGACTGATGAAAACCATGATGACTCGTCAGTGTCCTGCACTGAAAAATTAACATCTGATGAACCCGCGGCGGGCGGTTTCGTGCTGCAGCCAGGACAACAGAGAAATGTCAAACAGTAGAAACAGGGTTCAACCTGGGGTCCTGACACAAAGAGGTTGTAATATGAGATTTTGAGGTCAAGAGATCCTTTTACTATCCAGCAAATGTGGAAGAAACAATAACAATGTAAAATCAGATCTCAGATCCAAAGAACTGAGAGATGATTAACGAGGGAAGAATGAAAAAAAAACGTCCTGCTACAATAATTTATATTAATTTTAAGTATTTTTCTTGGATCTTTTTGCAGAAATGTTGGTTATCTTGACCTTAAATCTTCAATGTTGAATCTTTGTCTCCCCTTCTGGCAGGAACTCATACTACACCCTGTCGACGCGTGCTTATGACGTATGTCTCGTTCGCATGGCTGCATTGTTTTTTAAGAGTGTCAAGGCTTTTAAAAAATGCTAGCACCGCTTTTCTCATTTCAACCCGTCCCTCTGACCGCCTAATGTCTCTAACTTTTCCTGAGCGCCCAGGTTTTTCCGCCATATTCGTAGTTGTATTCACTCGCCTCCGCCGCCACGGTAACGCCTCTTCACTCTGGCAAACCAATCACGTAAAACCGGATCGCTAACGGTTCGCCTATGCGGGATGATTTGACAGGCTCAATCAACGTTGTGAACTCGCTTGGTAAGAGCCCGAATGTAACGCATTGCTCTTATGTAAAAAGTTCCGCCTCCAGTTTTAAATTAAATCATGCTAGCTGAAAAGTAAAACTTAAAACAGCATATATACGGTATAAAAATTAGCGCAGAATATGGTGCATTCAGTTTTATGTAGTATGGATTTGGAACAGCTTTGTACATTTTACTCTTAAAAGCAATTACTGAAATGTACCAAAGTAATATTTTTGTTGATGAACTTTAATCAGCAGGTATTTTGCTAACTAAATAATTGTTTCATTGGCTTTTTAAAGTGAAAATATCCAATCTTATTATTTCCAGCCTCAAATGTGAATATTTGACATGTTTCATTGTCACACACGACAGTAAACTGAATATCTTTGATTCTGGACTGTTATCCGTCTGTATTTGTAAATGCACGTAGTCCTTTTTCCACCACTGCCGCCCAGTGAGGAATCTCAGTGATTGTCTACTAATTAAGTAAAACCACCTAACAATCAAAATTCGGTCAAAGTTAAAGTCTGTTTTGCCTGAGCAGGTTGAGAACCACTGATCCTCACAGCAGCTGTTGTCCCTGAATGTGTTACACTGAACAACAACCTGAACAGAGCACCATTGTTTTAGATCATCAATGACTTCATCAACGATGAGGGAGAGAGAGACATAAAAACGTGAGGACATTGTCTGAGGAAATATCACACTCCTCCTGCAGGGCGACAGTGTTGCACTATAGATGGCGCCTGACCTTTCTGCAAATAGATCGCAGACCGTGGGAGTGATAACGACTGGAGGAGCTTCACACCATCATGTTAAAGAGTGACACATCAAATCAATATAGAGAATGTTACACATTTTCTTCCCACATTAACACTGAATTTCTTTAAGGCTCCACATCTTCAGAGATGCAGAAATTCTTTTGTTTCTTGGGGGAAGAAAAAGTAGGTAACACAACATCAGATCTAAAAGCTACATGAGGAGAGATGTTATTAGCCTAAATCACAACAACAGAGAAGCATCTCATCTCTACTTATTAATATCTTGATCATTTGCTCAGTTTGTCCAAATATGCAAAATAAATACAAACGTTTTTCTTCAGGTGTGAGTGCTACTGAAGGCCAGCAGCGTCAAGACTGTTTGCTTATAATCAGTCGCACCAGTTTATGTGTAGTTACGTGTTTTTTTTCCATCCATTTGAAGACTTTTTACGCTTGGCTGAGGTGGAGAAGTTAGTGTATCAGTAAAACTAAATACGACAGAAGTGCGACGGAAACAGACTCGTGAGTAAATCATGATGTACATGTAGCATGTGACTGAAAAGATGAAAAATTTAAAGTATCAGATCTGTGGAGCGTCGAGGAGACTGTAACCTTCCTCACACTGGTGCATTAAACAAACAGAATTGCCATATTTTCATCACATTTTTCACATGGTAATCCACTGTTCCCTCTTCTTTTTCAGTGGTTTAATGGCGCCTGACTGGAGAGTTGGTGCAACAGTTTATCTCAACGCACCCGGTTTCTAATGTCCGAACAGTTGTGGATGGAAACAAGCATTAATTAGCATTTTCTTCTGCTGATTTCAGGGTGAGAAACCCCAAGTGCTTTGAAAGCCTTCAAGAGGACAAACAAGTCCACCTCCTAATATTCATCATTGATTCATTCATCTAACACTCGAGGATGGGATTTTTGGTTTCTTCTGCAGATTTTCTGGGAATTCAATTAAAATTTTTATTAGATTTGGTTTAAAACTTGACTGTTAGTGACGCTGAGCATGGCCTGAGAGATTTACTTCAGGGCGAGAGAGCTCACAAGAGGACAAACAAGTCCATCATGCTTGGTTAAAGTCACAACAGTGTCAGCTTTTAGTCTTCTGGGACTAAAAGCTGACTTTGACTTTAAGCAGGCGGTGACAAGTTTCTAAAACTCTCACTTTTGTTTCTATGTTCTGATTGACTGTCAGTGCGAGTGCGGTTGGCAGGAAGTTCAACAAAGTAGTTGAAAATGTTTGATATCTGATCTTTAAACTAAAGTTACAGCAGTTCATGTCCAAATCTGCGTGCCACAGGTCAGAGTTTGACGCCACTCTTCAAACACTTGAGGATCAGTGAGTCCATCCATGGTGACAAAAACAAAACAGCTGAAATAGAAAACGTCCGCTACAGAGAATAAGACGACGGTCTGTACTGGTTCTGTCTGTGAACCAAAATCAGTCGACGTCAGGCTCAAAGAGAAGGAGGTGAGAACGGTGCAGTTCACATCAGTATCACACATCATTAATACAGGGCCCAGGTCTCAGCCTTATGGTGACAAAATGTGCAAAATAAATATGAGTATAGCTGCACAGGAGGTGCCAAGTCTGAGGAAACATAACTTGGTTTTCCTGAGAAGAAGGTGTAATTGAGCTGAGTATCGATAAATGGAATAAAGCATAAACAGATTCCCCTTGAATCCGTAGTATGAACATACAAATGTCTTTGTTCCAAAAACTCCTCTTCATTGTCAAAGGAAAAAAAAAAGCGTCAATCTGATTCTCCGCAGTTAAAGACTCACACGTTTCTACAGCCGAAAAAATCCATGCCGACGTAGCGAGGGTAGCCCTCCAGAGAGTTCATGCCGACGGGATCAAATTTCCAGTACTGTCGTCCTCGGATAAAGTGAGCATAGCCTGAAAAGCAGAGACCACAGGGGTTTATAATGAAATCTGTGTGCAGTGATATTTTAAAGTAACTTTAACTCTTTGTTCTCGTTAGGTGACGTTACCGTAGATGTCCCTGAAGGCAGCGTCCACGTCGTCGGGGATGCCGCTCCAGTCCTGCATGCTGCGAGGGTACACAGAGTCGACTCGGTTGTCGCGGGGGCTGAACTTCCAGTAGCTGCCTGACTTGAAGAAGTAGGTGTTGTAGTTGGAGTCCTGGCCCCAGCGCAGCGCCGCCTGGATCCCGGACACCGACAGACCCAGGCTCCTGATGGACTCCGGCCCTCTGATCTGCATCTCAGCATCAAACACCCAGTACTTCTCACCTGCAGAGACAGATCTTGTTGGTAAATATTGTGTTTTTCGTTTGTCTTTGCCTCTATAACTGCAACAAAGATCTTCTCCTCCACAGACCCACCACAGGATCACCTTCTTTGTTGGTTCTTTCCCAAATCACAGAGTTTACAGGCAGCAGAATTTTACTGTAAGAGCTGAAGACAATCACCTGACAATCAATCACCTGATAACATCTTTGCTGTTAAAGATTCATCCCATTTTCTTTTTGTCTCGTGTTTTATTTCAGTTGGAATCTCAGTGGATAAAGACAACATCCAGTCACAAGGGCAGAGGTTTAAGCCCTGAAGTGTCTTTGAGCATTGCTGCTGAACATCTGCCTGCTCTCTCTCTCAAGGTAAGAGCTGTTTTGATCTTCACAGTCAGGCTTCACCTTCTAATGGAGTGGTGAAGGACGATGTGTTTCTGTAGTCCAACCCTGATGTTAGCATCAGCCTGGTTCCCTCCACAAAAAGCCAATGAGATTTTTTCATTGGATTATTCCAGAAAATAAACTGTGACCAACTAAAGTTTCTGATCCTTCCAGGTTTAGTTGATCAGATAATCTTCACAGATGAACACCACTGTTCTGATGTTTGAAGCCTAAATCCAATCTCCAGAAGTAAAAAGCTAATGTTAGGCTATAAACCAACTACACCACAGTCACATGACGTCAACGTCTCCACCACTAAGCTTCCAACTGGTCATTTCATTTAGCTCTGAGCTCTTCTACAAAAGCCTTTCTTCTTAGAAAGTTAGTGATAGTTTGAAAGAGCGTGAGTAGAAACACAACGAGGCTGTAAAGGTGGACTGGTGAGTAGATGGGTTTTCATGTTAACGTCCCCGACAACCTCTGTAGTCTCATTTAGACACTCGTTAGCAACCGCCTTTTTTAAGACACGTAAAAGCTTCAAACATCAGGAGTGGGGGATTTACTGACCCATTTTATGTCGGAGAATAAAATCTGAACATGTCTTGAGCTTGTGTTAAAACCACAGACCTTATTTAGACATTTAACCAGAAACTAAACTGACTTTGGGGCGAGGGAACAGGAAGTGCTAACATGCTAACATGCTTCCTGGTTTTAGGACTCGTTCCTGCACCACTCTATTCAGATTAGCTGGTGCAATGTAAGTTGTGACTCATAAAAATGACGGTAAAATAAATAAAAGCCCAGCTGAGGTGGTTTAAACTGTGCACAGACTAACTTATTCTCATCTGATGGAAATATTTACATGAAAGACTTAATTGCAGTAACATCACAGTGTTATGTTAATCACCATTTTATACCTTTTAAACGTTCCTAAAGCTTCCTTAACACTTTCTGTAGATTTGTCCATTCATCTTGAGGCTTCATCCTTCCCTCACATGAAACCACAAACCACTTAACAGCAGCTCAAACGTCTTCGTCGCTCACCTTGAAAGAACCAAATATTCCCCGACTTGTCTTCAAAGGCGGCGTCGATGTTGTCAGGAATCCCCCTCCAGTGACGGGACGCCAGCGCCGGGTAACCGCTCTCCAGATGCCCGTCCCTGATCCGCCAAACGTAGCCCGACTTAAAGAAGAACAGCTCCCCTCGGATCATAGACACGGCATCAAAGTCTGTCTGGCAGGCGTCGGGCTGGAAGTGAGACACATACAACGCTTGTTCATTTCCACATGCAGCGATACACGCAAACGTAAGGTTTCTAACAATAGCGATCTTTATTGCAGCAGAATAAAGTGTAAAAGAGACATTTTATTGCCTGAACGGATCCTAAACTGAAGCAGAGCAGGGCTGTGTGCTTTATTCAGTTTCAGATCCAGCTTTTATTACCATTAAACCATGACAAAGAATTTCAAGGACTTTCAGTACAAGTGTAAAACCTCTCAGTTACAGGTTTTACAAGAGATAATAATCCTAAGTGGAACCTTTCTCTACTGCTGTCCTGTGAGAAACTCTTCTGGGACTAAAGGCTGACTTTTGTCTTTGACCCTCATTTATCATCTCTGGTTCATAAATACACTTTGAATGATGTGTAGGTTCAAAGATATTCACTCTGTATAACCACAGAGACTACTTCCTCCTTAAGGATAAAGCCGATGGTGTTCTTTATTGTTTTCTGGTCAACAGTTCCCATAAAAATGATTTGAAGTATTCCCTGTGGATTCTTCTGCCATAGAGTCTCATTGTTGTCCAAGAACTATTAAAAACACATCAGTGAGCATCACAATGAACACACACTGCAGTTTATTTCCACCCAGTTCCACACACTCTGAGCCTGCTGCTCCAAATACTCACTAGGGCACCAAATGTGGATTAATCCACCACTGAAAATAGTCCCCAACAAATGCACTATTTCCTCCTGTTTGTTTGCTAAAAGCTGCAGCGTCCAGCTGTTAAAGGAAATTACTGAGCCTTTTCTAAAAATTAAAGTATATACTGTATTTGTGAGGTGTTTATAACGCATCGTTTGTTTGGGTCTTTTCATGGTAGATGTTGATAATAAGACAAACACAGAATAATCCAGCTCCAATAATCAAACACACTTTATATTGTAATGTGTACGATGTATTTCTGCTGAAATCCTTTCTCCCAGCACCTCTGTAAACCTCTGTAAACCTCTGTCAAGTGTTTTGGAGCCTGATAAACCCTCAGACTCATGGTTGTGTTACTCAGAGTGGACTTCCAGGATTGTATTTCACATCTCTCATGTAAACAGCTCATTATGATGTTTTACTGCAGAGCTGTTTTCAGACTGAATGGCTGCTAACATGTTGATGGTTTTGTTTTTTTGTGGAACTTATTTACAATAAGAACAAGGGCGTTTTGACGGCTGAAACTCTGAGCTGAGTTTTGGTTTTCGGTACAACCTTGCATGACGTGTGTACGTCCTGTCGTCATCACTACGTGTGCTGCGTCTCCTTGTACTTGACACTGATTGGTTTTTAGGCAAATGTGCATGTGGCGTTAGCGTGTTGTCAGATCAGCTCATCTTTGTAAAAAAAAAATAACCTATACAGTTTGGCATTTTTATGTGTTTTTTGACTTTTGATTTCATCATTTGACCAAATTCCAGCTAAATATTTTGTTTCCTTCTCTCCCTGTGTGCTGTTCTTGCAGTTATTCTTCTTCTTCTGTTGTTTAATGGGTGACAAACCTGCCTGTCATTGGTCTGAACCATCGAAAGAAGTGTTTTCACACTGCAGATGAACTGAACCATGGTTTGGGTTGATCTGGACCGAAACCACTTCTTTCGCACTGTGTTCATCAGTTGGACTCACATTAGTGACGATCTCGTTGGTCTCTGTGATGGATGGAGGTGGAGGTGGGGGCCGCTGCGAGGGCAGGACCTGTGGATGAGCTCCGTACAGGAACTGGATGCCTTGCTTGTCATCCTGGCTCAGCCTCAGCGGGTAGGAGAAGGAGTAGTATGCGGACATGATGGCTCCCGGCTCACGGGAGTGCTGCAGGCCCAGGACGTGCCCAAACTCATGGGCCGCAACCTGGAGAAGGTCTGTGCCTGCGGGGATGGGGGGTCGACAAACCTCAGAGGATGCAATAATCACACCTGGTTCACATGCTGCCTGAAAGTAGTTCTAGGTGTTTGTTTTGACCTGCTTGCAGAGGCAGACGGTGGGGATTTTTGCTACCTGAGATGATGCAGTGCCAAAATAAAAAACCTCGGCGCTTCCCGTCTCTGCTGACTCATATCTGTTCTTAGTTATCTTCCCTGTTTCTATTTCTACCTCCTGATAAAGCCTGGTGGTATAGACGTCTCAGATTTATTTGACTTTACATACCTGAGCTGATGATTAACTCAGCCGGTGAGATTGATGATAATTTTAACGAAATATTTAAGTTATACATCGACTAAAACTTAAAGCTTGTGACAAATATCTTCTCAGAATATTACTGTTACCAGGCAAAAATGGAGAAAGAGCCAGTTATCACTACAGTGTGTGGTTTACCTCGCTCCCTTTTATTCTGCATGATTATTTACACAGTTTTTATTATTTATTATATTATATTTTTTATATTTATTATATTATTTCACAGTGATTATTTGTTCTTCTTGTTTGTTTGCAGCCCTGATAAATATCAAATAAATGATGGTGAAACATCTATACTGCTTCAGATGATGTATTAATACGATCAGACAGGAGACGTCAGCGTGCTCAGGTCTGTTTCTGTACCACAGTCACCAAGGATTTACTGTTAACCAGCTTAACAGACCTCTGCAGCTCTGACATTTAAATAAGTTTGATAAAGAGTTTTTATTTATAAGCTTGTGAGTAAAAGGAAGGATCTTTATTTTTATCTTTCCCTGTTCTGGTCTTTATGTTCTTCTAAAAGCATTAAAAAGAAAGTGAGAAAAGAAAGAAATCTTAAACTAATAAAACAGTTTTCTTTGTCTTCTCAGCCTCACACTCACCCATGTGGTTTCCAAGGGTCCATGACTCATCATAGTCGAAGTGAATGTCGCCCTGTCGGTGTGTTTTGGGGAAGAAAGCGTGAGCGAGGATCCCACCCGGGCCGTCAAAGGGGAGGTTGTCTCCGTGCCAGTACCTACGGGTTCGTAAAACAAATGCACTGATGAACAGAAATGCTACTCTGAAGGTTTATAAAGCACAGTTAACATTTCAAATCAGACAGCTTAATTCATTGATTAATTGTACAGTGTGAAAATGCTTGTTTTGTCCGATCAACAGCCCAAAACCAAAAGATAATCCTTTATTATCATAGAAGAGAAAGGCAACAAGCAAAAACTCACATTTTAGAAGCAGGAATCACAAAGGGGTTTTTGCTTGAAAAAGTGCTTCAGTTTTTAATATATTATTAATATTATTGCAGATTTCCTCTCTCGGACTATTCTCGGAATTGACGGACTAATCGACAAATATAATATTGAGTTATTTTGAATGTGTTGAACCATCTATGAAACCAAAAAAAAAAAAAACCCAACAAAATGTAATAAAAGGTTATTGGACAAGTTGAATATATAATCAAATACATCAATAAATACCACAGTTGGTTGAATAAGTAAATAAGAGTGTAAAAATTATAATATAAAGCTTTATACTTTCTCTTTAAACTGTAACCAGCTGGTTGGAGAAAACCTTAAATCAACCTTATGCTGGTAGTTTATTGTTCCATAGATTTCCCCTGGCATTGTTCTTCTATTCTCTGTTCTCCTCACATATCTGCCATGTTCCTTATGTCTTATTTCCAAATTTCTTTGTTTTTATATGATAAAGAGGCATGTGGTGGTGTGTGGGTTCAGTCAGTGCAAACTCTGAGTTTACAAAAGTCAAATGAATGACAATGAGACATTTTCTGAGGTATTTTCTCGCAGCAGAGCGAACAAAGACCGCTGAAGAACAACAAAGTGTGATTAACAACCGTGATTCAGAGGGGGAAAAACACAAAATCGCTGCAGGAACAAACAAACCGAGCTTAAAAGAAAACGAAGTCATTTCAAAGATGACACAGATACCCCATAAAACTGAGGGGTTTGTTATCTGCTTGTCCTTTCTTGCTCGGCTATCTCTTGTTTCCATCTTCGCGGCTCCGTGAAGCCCTTTGTAACAGCGATCTTTGTCAAAATCTGATCTGATCTGATCTGATTGTGCCAGCCCAAACTCAAGATGTTTGACTCTGTGCTTCTGTTGATGGAGGAGATCGTGATGATTTGTGGGAACCGCAGTCGAGAGTTCAGAAAATCCACAAAAAGAAAGAAACGCATCAGTTTATCTTTAAGGTGAGGAAACGAAAAAGAGCTGAGGCGACTGAGGTGGTGTCCTACGTACACAAAACATTATATTATGATTCATGTGATTGTAATGTCAAGTGTTCTTTTAAGGTTTTAATTGCTGAAATTATTCATCGATTGATCAGTTACTAATGCTAGTTTCAGCTGTTTCCTTCTGCTTATACACTGATAAATATTTGTTTTTTTACTGTTTATCAGACGTCACTGTCATCGACCTTTTCCTGGTGTTTTATGGACAAAATAAATAATCAATTAATCCAGAAAACAGTCAAATTAACTGATAATGAGAATGATCGTTTGTTGCAGCCATTCATTGGTTTAATTTCTTTTAGCCAGTTATGAACGACAGTATCAACGTCAGTGTTGTAGATATTGTTTTCTTGTTTTGTTCGTCCATCAGTTCAAAGCACAAAGATATTTCATCTACCATCATATTTGACAAAAAAGCAGCAAATATTTGACATTTTTGGTCAGAAAATTATTATAGAAATAGATGATAGCTGATTAATATTTTTTCAATAAACTGATTAATTGACTAATTGTTTCAGCTCTAAAAAGAATTGATTGCTTTAATTGGTTAATCCATCAATCCAGGGTCAGGTCACATTAATTAAAAGAATTATATGATTTAATTGTGATATAAAAACTGAGCTCTGTAACATCCCTCTTCTGGTTTTCCATTCTACTTTCATTTGGCCAGTATGACTGTGAAGCAGGTGTTCAATTCTGAAACATCTATAAAAGACTTTGATGTGTTAAATCAGCATTTGTCTTTAAATTGAAAACAGGTGTGTGTTGACTTTTAGACTTTTTAATTTTCTGAGAAATGCTTGTTCTGCCTGATGAAAAAGGTTATTAAAAAGTCATTTATGCATCACTTCATAGATTGTATTTGAGCCTCTTCACGTCTCTCTTTACATCCTGTGTTCAGGCTCCTTTACCTTTTTAAATCTGCTTTATTAACGCTGTCATTTTCTTCCTCTCACCTTGTGAAGTCGATGCGGATGTCGGCCTTCCCACTGTGGATCTCGGTGAAAGTGAGCGGGGTGACGTCACTCCAGATTTTCAGAGCTTCCCGAAAGACACGTCGAACCTTCTCCTCACCCATCTGCCACGGGAACCGGACGATCCTGCGGGAGGCCGATGCAGGTGTCAAACACACAAACATACACACAGGATGTATGGTATAGTAGCAGAGGGGGGACCACCGGCCTCACACGCCTCCCTCTAATCTGATATCTGCAGTCGTCTCCTCAGCGGGGAGGTGTGCTGTTACTGACGCCCTCAGGCTCGCTAACAAAACACCACATCGTGGTCTCCTCCCTTTCCTTTTAGATAAAACCACCCAGTGTGATAAGTGAAAAGAAGCCTCCTCATCTTACCAATAGACACAAACTCTTCTTCATGAATGATGGCACTGAATCAGACACTTACTGCAGTAAAAAGAGAATAAATCCTGCTTAGTTTAGAATAAATCAACAACAACCAGCATGACAGGGCAAATATTATCAGCTGTTAATCAGATGGAATGAGACTTGACTCTGTATAATGAGATTAATAAGTCACAGAAAGTGTCTCAGGTCAATCCTGACATTAAAGGGAATAGTTTGACATTTTTGGAAATATTGGCTTTCTGTCAGAGAGTTGATTTGAAAGCTGATACAACTCTGTGGGTGACTAGAAACAAGTGAGGAATTGTTGCTGTCTGAAATACGAAAAAGCAAAGCACAAATGAAGTTTAATATGTTTTTTGTGTGCAAAACAACAGTTTACTGTTTTCTGCTCTCAGTTGCTCCAGCCGTGACAAAGTCTGGCACATAACCCCCTTGTAAAACAGCAAATTTAAATCTTTACTTCTTGGTTTTTGTGCAAGTTAATTAACAAGAATAACATGCTAATTAGTGAGTTTTATTCACCTTGGACAGAGTCAGGTCAGTTGTTTGACCCTGCTCAACCTTATCGCCTTTCTCTACCTGAAAGCTGTTTGTTGAACTGTTTCTTTAATAACTACAGACAGGTGACAAATTAAAAAACCTGAGAGAGGTGAGGAGAAACAGGATGATAATGCCCCCCATCCACAGGACATGAGGGCTCACTGAATGCGTTTGATGAGAATAAAAATGAGGTGAATCAGATGCTTTACCAGCCGCCAGATCTTAACACCTGTGGGGGATTTTTGGAGCAACATGTTCGACAGCGCCTCCTCCTCCGCCATCAAAACATCAAATGAGGGATATCTTCTAGATAATCCGGTGCTCCAGTAGAGTTCCAGAGTCTTACAGAATCGACGCTTAATGTTGGTTTTTTCCTAGTTTGTCACCCGCCTGTTTCTGACCCGTTTCCGATGTGAGCTGAAGAACTAGCGAATATTCCACATTCTGTGAAGTATGCTGCGGTGAGATGAGAAGATTGAACCACTCATGTGGGTGAAGCGTGAAGTTGCCAGACGTGTTTATCAGCGTTTGTGTGCAGCGTTTACGTCTGTTGCACATGCTGCCAATCGCCACCGGGTAAGCACAGCTGGTTTTGGCACAACGCTGCCGAATCGAAACCCAACTGCTCAAGACGAAGAGCTCCAGTGAAACTACAACTGTCGAACGCTTGCTTGCTTAAACAAATGATGCAACATGTTAA
>BRZM01001800.1:58730-94905 GCA_033238685.1 Lates japonicus | reverse complement strand
ACAGGAGGAAATGGTGCATTTGTTGAGGCAGCAGGACGACGTGTGTGGGACTCAGCTAAAATAAACTGTAGTATAAGTTTTCATGGTAATGAAGGAACATGTCAGTGCAACTGTGCAGTTCACTGATGTGTTTTTAATAGTTTTTGGGCAACAATGGAGCTCAATGGCTCAGAGGAATAAGATATATTAGGCTTTAGACATGCACACAACACTTAGAAGTACAATACAATAACTGTAGATTTACCATTGCTAAAATATTGAATATAACATATCTTGTCTTTCAAGCAGTTGCATGAGAAGCATTCATATTGTTTACATAAAAAGTAGCAGTACCACAATGTGAAAGTAACCCATCAAAAGTAAGGTTGTTTTTTTCTTTGACTGCATTCAGATTTTTTAGTTTTTACCGTCAGGATTTTTGTGCAACATATCCTCTAAAATGTGGTGGAGGGAAAGCAGAAAGTCTCACAAAATGGAACAAAGTGAGTGAAGTACTAGAAATACTGCACTGTGCTTAACTAGTAGAGCTTTCAAGTACAGTACTTGAGGTGCTTTCACCTTTGCCTCTCAGGTATTAAATTAAGGGTCTCGCTCCTCAGGTGAAGATGTGGTGTGGCTGAAAGTGGACTTGAAGTTGGACTCAGTCAAAGGGTTTCTCGGTTAAACCAGCTGTGAAATTGTCCTGACTGCTTTCTGGCTCTGTGCAGGTTCTTGGTCATGTCAACCTAAAGCACAGTGACCTCGTGGGAGTGATGGAGGGTGGTGGGTTTTGTTGTTAGACTGGAGACGTTCTTCAGACGTACCATGTACAGACATGTTCTCCCGTGCTCTCTGAATACCGCTGTCAGATCCCCTGCACCGCTGCTCACACATCTTGTCATCACTGTAACCAGAAGCTAGATGTGTCCATACTTGTAATGGACGCCCGCTCCTCCCTCCACCACCACCGCCATCATCACAAACTCCTTCACATGTTCCCAGCATGAAGAAGCATCTACGAGGCCTTCAGGCTTTTGGGGGAGTTTTCGTTTTCTTGCACTCTCAGCAGAAAGTGACAGACTAATTGTCCCAGGGATATTTTTTTTCCTTTCTTTCTCGAACATCGTCACACCGTCTCCTGACAGGATTTCCATTGTCTGCTCTGAAATTACACGTGAACACGCAAACGTGGCCACAAAACCTCTGTCTCATCGGTTGACTCACGGACGTGGTATCGTCTACCCTGACTGAAAACAAACCCTAAGATAATCCTTTATCTTCCTTCTACCACTGAGCTTCAAGCAGTTGTAAGTGAGTCAAGAAGAATCAGTGCTGGCAATAAACGAAGAGATGATTTTTCAAGTTTCGTCTGCATAGGTATGTAATACCACAAAAATTGCCACAATCTTGTGCTCGCCGATTCTTCCACCTATGGATCAAACTAACTGCCAGTGACAGTTTTACAAAATCACCTGAGTACAGTTTAGCTTGTTTTAAGGATAACTTCTATTTTTTAACCTGCATACTGCTGCTGCTGCAATGTAATCCAATGGACAACTGTCCACGTCAAAGTACGTCCACTGAATTTGGTTGTTTTTCTCTTCTGTCAAAACAAACAGTTAGCTTGGATAAGTATTTACAGGGAAAACTGTAGCTGTTACTTAAAGCTGAATAAACTGAATAAGCTGAATAAAGAAACATCTCTACCAGACTGCATTGACAAAAACAGGAATTTTATCAAGCAGAACTTAAGACTTCCCACACATGCTACACTGTTGTTTTGACTCAATGTAACATACATAAATGTAAGGCAAGTAATTTATCCTTTGGGATTTATTTAAGTATTTAAGAATCTGTTGATATAGTTATTGTTTCTTAGAGCGAAAGATTTAACAAATGAGCTAAACTTGATCAAAAAAGAAAAAACGAAGGTTAGGAACCAAACGTTGCATGTTAATTGATAAAAACTGCTCAGCAAAACAAGAAAACATTAAGATATTCTCGATGGAGCTAATGCTTTTGTTTGGATTTAACCTTGAACTTTCATGTGAAACCTGTTGGGAATCAGGCACATTTAGGGTTTTACTCAGGCTGTGGGGTCAGACAGGTCAAACAATCCATTTGACACTCAGGCGGGGTCCTTTAGCCACACTTTATTTTCTCCATCTCGGTCTTTGAAATGACAGAGGTGGCCCCCCGGTGCACCCACCACTTAGAATTAGCTAAAGTTTTACAAGCCTGAAAGCTGACACTCCCCTCACATCACCTCTACGATCAGGGCAGGCAGCTTCAGTCTAAACTGTCTTGTTTGGGGACGGGGGTTGGCTTGTGACCAGGTGATTTATGGTTCAAATCCCAGTCCTCAACACAGACCATAGAGGTTGTTGAGCAAGGCACAGCTGTGGGCAGGACACTGTCCTCACCAGCAGAACAACAGCATCAGTTGTTCGTTCGTATCCTTAAAATAACTTGTGTTTACATTTTCCTGACATGACCAAGGCTGGATTACCAACTGAGCAAAGCACGTAATTGCCCCAAAACCCCCAGACCCAGAGGGACCAAAAAAGCCCCTGGTCCACTTTATGTGAACTGAATATGATAATCTGATTAACTGCAATTTGTTTAGGGAATTTTCACCCCTTACATCATGGCCATGCCTTGCAGAGGGAACCTATATCAAAATCTAGTGTTATCTCAGTTCATATTGTGGTCACACAAAGCATATTCCCAATAATGTTGTGTTTAATTAAATTCTTTGTACAAACTAACACAAATAAAGTGTCATGCCAGCACAGAGGTACTGGTTATGATGGGGGTCAGTAGGGGTCATTGGCCTGGGGCCACCTAACAGATTAATCCAGCCAAGACAAGGACTTCCTGTGGCTGTAGTGAGGAGGTCAGGGTGGATGCCCCAACAACAATGTGTGACAGTCAGTGAAGGTTTCTTTTAAGTATGGCTGTGCCACAGATAGCGGAGAATGAAACCACCAAATTTACTAAGAAATACCAGAGCCAGGATCATGATTTATGTGGTGAATGCATTATTAACGGATTACTATCGATACTCAAAGACTTTGTATTGATAGTAATGAAACTTAGGAGGATTAATGTAATTTTTTCGCTGCTTTTAAAGTGTTGGAAAAAAATGCATGTGGTATTTTATTTATGTGCCATACAGAGCCAGTTGTTCACTGTAATTGTGTACTGCTCCTCAGGTCTTTAAAATCCCCAAATTCTCATTAACAATACTGAGGACATGAACTCAGTGTCCTCTGTGTAGCTGGGCCCGTATAGGCTCTGCCAGCTTTCCCCAGAGTAAATAAATGTAAAGAAAAGCCAACAAATAGAGGCTGAATTCCATGGTAGTTGTGTTTTCCACCAGTTTCATGTCAACAGCCTTCACAATGATCCGTTTCATACCTGCTGTACACCTTGATAAGGGGTTTTTTGTTGTTTATCTGAAGTTCTTGTCATCAGTCTGTGCTGCAGGAGGGCAGATAACAGTGCAGAGAGAGGGGAAAACCTCAGATCAGACTGCTCCCACACATTTTTTAAACTTCTTCCTCAGAAAAAGAAAGATAAGTTTTTCCTCAAGACGCCTTTAAAAACCTCCTGGGAGCTTAGCTTTGGGAGCCACAGCTCTTTCAGTTCATTCACAACAACACTAACCAGCCATTTAAACAAAACCGTAGGACACGGGCAGACACCCCCCAACCCTCCACCTCCTGTGTTTCACTTTGTTTAAAGGAGATTTTAGCCGCTTATTCCGTCGCACAAAGCACTTATTCACGTCAGGGGCGGGGGGTGTCTGCCCGTGTCCTACGGTTTTGTTTAAATGGCTGGTTAGTGTTGTTGTGAATGAACTGAAAGAGCTGTGGCTCCCAAAGCTAAGCTCCCAGGAGGTTTTTAAAGGCGTCTTGAGGAAAAACTTATCTTTCTTTTTCTGAGGAAGAAGTTTAAAAAATGTGTGGGAGCAGTCTGATCTGAGGTTTTCCCCTCTCTCTGCACTGTTATCTGCCCTCCTGCAGCACAGACTGATGACAAGAACTTCAGATAAACAACAAAAAACCCCTTATCAAGGTGTACAGCAGGTATGAAACGGATCATTGTGAAGGCTGTTGACATGAAACTGGTGGAAAACACAACTACCATGGAATTCAGCCTCTATTTGTTGGCTTTTCTTTACATTTATTTACTCTGGGGAAAGCTGGCAGAGCCTATACGGGCCCAGCTACACAGAGGACACTGAGTTCATGTCCTCAGTATTGTTAATGAGAATTTGGGGATTTTAAAGACCTGAGGAGCAGTACACAATTACAGTGAACAACTGGCTCTGTATGGCACATAAATAAAATACCACATGCATTTTTTTCCAACACTTTAAAAGCAGCGAAAAAATTACATTAATCCTCCTAAGTTTCATTACTATCAATACAAAGTCTTTGAGTATCGATAGTAATCCGTTAATAATGCATTCACCACATAAATCATGATCCTGGCTCTGGTATTTCTTAGTAAATTTGGTGGTTTCATTCTCCGCTATCTGTGGCACAGCCATACTTAAAAGAAACCTTCACTGACTGTCACACATTGTTGTTGGGGCATCCACCCTGACCTCCTCACTACAGCCACAGGAAGTCCTTGTCTTGGCTGGATTAATCTGTTAGGTGGCCCCAGGCCAATGACCCCTACTGACCCCCATCATAACCAGTACCTCTGTGCTGGCATGACACTTTATTTGTGTTAGTTTGTACAAAGAATTTAATTAAACACAACATTATTGGGAATATGCTTTGTGTGACCACAATATGAACTGAGATAACACTAGATTTTGATATAGGTTCCCTCTGCAAGGCATGGCCATGATGTAAGGGGTGAAAATTCCCTAAACAAATTGCAGTTAATCAGATTATCATATTCAGTTCACATAAAGTGGACCAGGGGCTTTTTTGGTCCCTCTGGGTCTGGGGGTTTTGGGGCAATTACGTGCTTTGCTCAGTTGGTAATCCAGCCTTGGTCATGTCAGGAAAATGTAAACACAAGTTATTTTAAGGATACGAACGAACAACTGATGCTGTTGTTCTGCTGGTGAGGACAGTGTCCTGCCCACAGCTGTGCCTTGCTCAACAACCTCTATGGTCTGTGTTGAGGACTGGGATTTGAACCATAAATCACCTGGTCACAAGCCAACCCCCGTCCCCAAACAAGACAGTTTAGACTGAAGCTGCCTGCCCTGATCGTAGAGGTGATGTGAGGGGAGTGTCAGCTTTCAGGCTTGTAAAACTTTAGCTAATTCTAAGTGGTGGGTGCACCGGGGGGCCACCTCTGTCATTTCAAAGACCGAGATGGAGAAAATAAAGTGTGGCTAAAGGACCCCGCCTGAGTGTCAAATGGATTGTTTGACCTGTCTGACCCCACAGCCTGAGTAAAACCCTAAATGTGCCTGATTCCCAACAGGTTTCACATGAAAGTTCAAGGTTAAATCCAAACAAAAGCATTAGCTCCATCGAGAATATCTTAATGTTTTCTTGTTTTGCTGAGCAGTTTTTATCAATTAACATGCAACGTTTGGTTCCTAACCTTCGTTTTTTCTTTTTTGATCAAGTTTAGCTCATTTGTTAAATCTTTCGCTCTAAGAAACAATAACTATATCAACAGATTCTTAAATACTTAAATAAATCCCAAAGGATAAATTACTTGCCTTACATTTATGTATGTTACATTGAGTCAAAACAACAGTGTAGCATGTGTGGGAAGTCTTAAGTTCTGCTTGATAAAATTCCTGTTTTTGTCAATGCAGTCTGGTAGAGATGTTTCTTTATTCAGCTTATTCAGTTTATTCAGCTTTAAGTAACAGCTACAGTTTTCCCTGTAAATACTTATCCAAGCTAACTGTTTGTTTTGACAGAAGAGAAAAACAACCAAATTCAGTGGACGTACTTTGACGTGGACAGTTGTCCATTGGATTACATTGCAGCAGCAGCAGTATGCAGGTTAAAAAATAGAAGTTATCCTTAAAACAAGCTAAACTGTACTCAGGTGATTTTGTAAAACTGTCACTGGCAGTTAGTTTGATCCATAGGTGGAAGAATCGGCGAGCACAAGATTGTGGCAATTTTTGTGGTATTACATACCTATGCAGACGAAACTTGAAAAATCATCTCTTCGTTTATTGCCAGCACTGATTCTTCTTGACTCACTTACAACTGCTTGAAGCTCAGTGGTAGAAGGAAGATAAAGGATTATCTTAGGGTTTGTTTTCAGTCAGGGTAGACGATACCACGTCCGTGAGTCAACCGATGAGACAGAGGTTTTGTGGCCACGTTTGCGTGTTCACGTGTAATTTCAGAGCAGACAATGGAAATCCTGTCAGGAGACGGTGTGACGATGTTCGAGAAAGAAAGGAAAAAAAATATCCCTGGGACAATTAGTCTGTCACTTTCTGCTGAGAGTGCAAGAAAACGAAAACTCCCCCAAAAGCCTGAAGGCCTCGTAGATGCTTCTTCATGCTGGGAACATGTGAAGGAGTTTGTGATGATGGCGGTGGTGGTGGAGGGAGGAGCGGGCGTCCATTACAAGTATGGACACATCTAGCTTCTGGTTACAGTGATGACAAGATGTGTGAGCAGCGGTGCAGGGGATCTGACAGCGGTATTCAGAGAGCACGGGAGAACATGTCTGTACATGGTACGTCTGAAGAACGTCTCCAGTCTAACAACAAAACCCACCACCCTCCATCACTCCCACGAGGTCACTGTGCTTTAGGTTGACATGACCAAGAACCTGCACAGAGCCAGAAAGCAGTCAGGACAATTTCACAGCTGGTTTAACCGAGAAACCCTTTGACTGAGTCCAACTTCAAGTCCACTTTCAGCCACACCACATCTTCACCTGAGGAGCGAGACCCTTAATTTAATACCTGAGAGGCAAAGGTGAAAGCACCTCAAGTACTGTACTTGAAAGCTCTACTAGTTAAGCACAGTGCAGTATTTCTAGTACTTCACTCACTTTGTTCCATTTTGTGAGACTTTCTGCTTTCCCTCCACCACATTTTAGAGGATATGTTGCACAAAAATCCTGACGGTAAAAACTAAAAAATCTGAATGCAGTCAAAGAAAAAAACAACCTTACTTTTGATGGGTTACTTTCACATTGTGGTACTGCTACTTTTTATGTAAACAATATGAATGCTTCTCATGCAACTGCTTGAAAGACAAGATATGTTATACCAATATTTTAGCAATGGTAAATCTACAGTTGTATTGTACTTCTAAGTGTTGTGTGCATGTTCAAAGCCTAATATATTCACATTCTCTATTTACGGAGTTCATTGTTGCCCAAAACTATTAAAAACACATCAGTGAACTGCACAGTTGCACTGACATGTCTTTCATTACCATGAAACTTACATTACGGGTTTATTTTAGCTGAGTCCCACACACGTCGTCCTGCTGCCTCAACAAATGCACCATTTCCTCCTGTTTGTGTGAAGTTTGATAAAACACTACAATACCTAATTATATTAGGAAATTACTGAGAACTCACTTACTGAGAAATTACTGAGAACTCACTTACTGAGAAATTACTGAGAACTCAGTTAGAACAATGTCTAAGGATTGATTTCCTGGAGACTAAAACCTGAAGTTTACTGTGATACATGACAAAAAGTAGGAAATCTTCACATTTGAGAAGCTAGAACAAAAGAATATTTGAAGTTTCTTCATTATCTTTACTTGAAGAATGACAGAAACTCTCGATTATCAGAATAGATTCTTTTTCTATTGATCGACTATAATCATTTGAGCCTTAAACATTTAAACGTTACATATACCTTTAAAAGCCGCTTTTTATTCAGCATGATATATAAAATTCACAATCATCCGGTTTGAAATCAACTGGAAAAAACACAGAGACACTAATTTGTATACGAGCATTAGCATCAATAGACTGGGATGCATCCACACAACATGTGTTTTGAGTAAGGGCAGTAGGAAATCAATAACTGCAGCAGAAGTAGAAATGAAAGGTTGAGGGAAAGTGGGTTCATGAAAAAAGGAAATTGTAGAAGTTGATCCAAAAATTCCTGCTGAAATTCTCTGAACGTCACAGACTGATGCAAAATGTAAGTATTTGAGGCTGTATTTACATTCTTATTTACTGCTGCAAAGAAGCTACAGGTGATTACTGCCAGGTCTTCCAACAGGAATCCGAATGTAGCAGAAAAACAAGAAGCTTTCTCATCAACATGATATCCGACTGTCCAACAGAAACGGTTTAAACCTAAGAACAGTAAATCCGGATGATAGGAAGTAAGTCATAAGTGAGTGTTTACTTGAGGAGACAGATAAGGTTTCAATTTGAAGGGTGTGCTCTCATTGAAAAAACAGGGACAAAGGATTGCTTACAGTGAGAGAGGATTTATTGTGCCAGATAGGAGGAGGGGGGTGCACAATTTTTCATCAACAAATACCTCGTTATCTCCCGTCTTAATCTCCTAATCCAATATATCATCAGAAAATCAGAAACACCCGGCAGTGGAAGGTGATACAAACCATCTGGGCATCTGCCTAAATCTCTTATCTTTCCTGCCACAAAAAACCCTCTTAGTCTTGCAGATCTTCTGTCCTTCTGGCTGCAGGATGTCTTACTGATGATTTCATTGTTGATTGGGAGTATTAAGGAGAACCCATCTCCAGGAGGGTAATAGTTACCAGGCAAATCGTGCTGTCTTTATCTTTTGTTTAGGGGCTTTTTTTGATGCTATTTGGTCATTATTCTACTAGACAGAAACAGCTGCTTTAGAGAAAAGTGACTGATTTGAGTCAAAAGGTCAGAGTTGAAGTCAGGACCTCACTGTTATGTGGCTTGAATGTTCAGCCAAGTTCCTGTTTCTAGGGAAAGTAGAGTGATTTTAAAGACAGCAGTAAAGGATAAAGGACAAGGTATTTTGAACCTTTTCTCCCATGTTTTTGGGTGTGAATGATTGATAGGGACAAAAATCTTAAGAATCTGTGCTGTATTGAGCAAGAACAGTGTGAACAGTGACTTTCAGTGGTGGAAGAAGTATTCACACCATTTACATTTTTAAAAGTAAAACACAATAACGCAAACTAACTGATCAAGGCAGTGGTATTCCAGCAGCTCCTGTGTTCTGCTCAGTAAAATTACTGTTTTTGTCAATGGAGTCTGGTAGTGATATATAGCAATTATTCTGGTTGAACAAAAAGGATGTTACTCTTTAATAGAAAGGTCTACCTCTGTAGGAATCCTATCCTTGACACTTCGTGTCACCACTTTGGTCCAGACTGAAACGTCTCAACAGCTATTGGATGGACTTCCATTACATTTGGTTTAGACATTCATGTCCCCCTGAAGACGAACTGTATTAACTCTGATGGTTCCCTGAGTTTTCATCAAGCTCCATCATCAGGTCAAAATGTCAATGAATCAATGAATACTTGGATTAATGACAAAAAACGTGCAAAAGTAATGACATTCCCATCAGCCAATTTAAGCCTAAGGGAACAGCTCTGACCAATCAGTGGAGTTTTTCACAATGATCAAATGTCAGTTTGAGAGTTGTCACTTCTGTAAGTTGACTTACAGCAGCTGGTACACCCACGTTCATCTCATCCACACCATTTGGCTGATGAATGTAGCTAACTACATTCCTTGCCATGGACAAAGAAGAAAACCAGATATTATAGCTGCTAACTTCTTCAGCTGCCATTTTTGTTTGGAATTAATAAAGGTGGAGACTGGGGCTCTGTGCCATCCAGAAACTCAGTGATGTGCACTTTAATAAATTCAAGTGCCAACACTGTCCTGACAAACTCACCCAGACCTGACAGGGTTCACTGAGTCAGCAGAATCATCTCAACTGTAAATATGTTCACCTTGTTAGGGAAGGATTCAGACCCAGGCTGAAGGTCCCTCCTCGTGCTAACAAAAGCATCTGATTAACTTTATGAAGGAGGAGCGCATGTGCTTTTTAACTGCATGCCACCCCCCTGTTGTTGTGTGTCATTGGCCCCTCACAGCCCGGAGCAGCTGTGACCTAGATCTGCTCGATGGGAATCCGGACCAGCTCTGATGTCACCTATCCTCTCACGGTTCCCTGACCAATCACGTCGCCCGAAGACATCGACATGATTGGACAAAACAAAAACGTAAACCGAGGGTCTCAGGTTTTTTATTGACAAAAGCAATATCCAAACAGTTATAGCTGTTACCCCTCCTCTCTTCACTCCAGAGAGAAAACAGGCATTATGTGTATCCTGCTGCCATGAATGCCACAGACACTGAGGCCTGTCCAGGCCTGTGTAATCACTCACTCTATTGTCAACAACAAGGGAACAAATTGACAAAACTACAGATTAGACTTCCCAGTGAAATGACCAGCAGAAATAACAAAGTTGTCATCCCAGGTGCACCTGGTTCTGATAATGTGTTGCTAGAAAAAGTCATTTTTCATGTATAGAAATCTGGTTTCAGCTCATTAGATAATCACGCTGTCGCCAAAAGATGTGTCATAACACTACAACGGTCTGATTACTGTGAATTAAACCGTGGAAAAGTATTACAAGTATGCAGAAACACAGTGTGGATGCTAATGAATCAACCCAGTGGAAGCACAAAATCTCACAGCACGTCAACTAATTGTTACACTGAGATCAGTGAACACAATATTTGTACCTATTTAGATAGTCAGTGTGTCAGATCAGGTCAGTGGTTCCTGCCCAGGATGTCGTGAGGTTTCCCAACTGCTGCTTTCACTTTGACACACTACATAGTAAAATACTAGCGATTGTTCTCCCCTGAATAGCTCGTTAGCTGTGTAGAGCAGTTTTCCAACTCTCCCTGCGAGCGGTCACTATGTCAACAAACTTCAGCAGCACCCATTTTATGAGGTCAAGCGGATGAACTTTGCTGTGTCGCCATCTGGTGTAACCAGGACTTAAAGGATATTTGTAGTACTTTTGAACCTGGGTCTTAGTTTACCATGTTTTTGGGTGTAAATGATTGAGAAGAACAAAAATCTTAATTGATCAAGAACTGTGTACCAGACAACAGCTGCTGCAATGTAATCCAGTTGGTAATTGTCCACGTCAAAGTACGTCCACTAAAGTGCTTGTTGTTGCCACTGATAGAGAGTGTCAGAACATGGTTGAGAATCTTTACAGGATAGACCTTTTTATTAAAGAGTAAGATCCTTTCTGTTTAACCAGAAATATTGTGATACATCACTACCAGACTCCACAGACAAAAACAGTGATTTCGCAGAGCAGAACACAGGAGCTGCTGGAATACAGCTGCCTCGATCAGTTAGTTTGTTTGTGTTATTGTGTGACCTTCAGCAGTGGATGAAGTATTCAGATCTCTTACATAAGTAAAAATATGACACAATAACATACACACTAACTGATCAAGGCAGTGGTATTCCAGCAGCTCCTGTGTTCTGCTCTGTAAAATAACAGTTTTTGTCAGTGGAGTCTGGTACTGATATATAGTGATGTTTCAGGTTGAACTAAAAGGATCTTACTCTTGAATAAAAAGCTCTGTCTTTTGTAGGAATCCTATCATACATGTTGTCAAACACTTAAAACAAAATGATTCTGTCAGTGGCAAAAACAAGCACTTTAGTGGACGTACTTTGATGTGGACAATTGCCAACTGGATTGCATTGCAGCAGCTGTTTGTGGTAGCTGGGTTCTTCCAAAGAAGGGTTAACGATTTGTGGTTCCTCCTATATACTTTTATCTTATTTACTGTGCTCATTGGTCACCTATCCTTCTCTGAAACTAACAGCTAGTCTTCCCTGTGACTTCTCATCCAAGCTGCTTGTTTTGATGCATTACTTGTTTTTCTGTGTACCTGTAAACAGGACATTTCTGTGAAAACGCATGCACGCTAAACCAGCCTACTCTGTCTAAATACAGTTTAAATGTTTTGCTCCAGGAGCAAGTAACCAAAACACCAAAACACATGACTGACAGTATTTGAAGAAGTGTAACGTGTGCCACTGACGCCACCATGACGGGTCCATATGGAGGACCCCTCTCTTTTATGGTGTTGTTGACAAAATGCCTTTAAGACCTGTTATTACTGCTTCCTGCCCTGCAGACATGGGAACTCAGCAACCTTTTTTTCTCTCCCTCTCTCCTCCCCAGAGATAAGACCTGGCAAAAACCAAAACACTCTGCTGTCATCCTGCATGCATGGAGAGGACAACACGTCAGGTTTGGCTGCCAAGTCATGACTGTTTCCAGTGCTGCTGAGCAGACAGAAAAAAAAAATAAATAGTGATGATAGTAATTTTTCAAAGTAAGAGCAGCTCCCGGGCTAATTACAGTGACAGGTCAGCTCCTGTGTGTGTAAAATAGCCATTTTCTTAATTACAACATAAGTGTCATTGGTCCTGATGATTCCGAGGAAAGCGCGTGCGTGTGCGCGCACCTGAAGGGGATGGGGGAGCACTTGTAGCTGCAGAAAAGTGTAGAGATACCTAAACATAAAACTAGATCTTCGTGCAATTGAATAAGTTTTAATTATCTTGAAGTAAAGTGACTCATTCTGCTCTGAAGTCTGCATAAGAACGCATCTGAAAGCTGTAGTGCACGAGTGTCTGTGCATGCGCATGTGTGTTTAAGGGGTAGGAGACCACTTGAAGCAGGAGCAGGAATGAAGTGAGTCAACACTGCAGGTTACTGTAAAATGCAAAAGAATAAGTAATTTTCAGCGCGTGCAACAGTGTCAAGTTAAACCAGAGCGACTCATTCTGCGGCAACACATCAAAAAGTTTTCAAAACTTCTGCAGAGGAAAGTTTCAGACTTTGCAACAAGTAAAAGTGACAAAAAAAACAAGCGTCCTCAAACTCACCGGTGCCACTTTGTATCGGCTGGATCCCCGCACGGGAGCACAAAGCGTGCTCGGGAGGCATTGCAGCGCAAAGACGCAGCAGCACACGACCAGAGAAGTCCGCATCCTCACCGACCGTCAGGAGCCGTGGTGGTGCACAGGCAGCAGGCTGGTTTTGGCGCAGCTGTGTGCGGTGCGCAGTGCCGGGAGTCACACGGCTGCAGGATCGGGGGCGACTTCTCTTTAAATAGACTCTGATTTCTTTGTTCTCTCAGTTTTTTTTCTCCTCCACATACGCTTTTTTTTTTTAACAGCCCGGGGCTGACAATACCACCCGCGGTCACGTGACTTTAACCCTTTTCTCTGCCGCGTGCCCGTCAACTCAAAACAGATGATGATGATTATGTTTTTTCTCCACCTGTGGCTTTGGATTTTAGACATCCAAGATCAAGTTTCAGCAGGAATCTTTACTAATTATAAAACGACTTTCCACATTAAAACACAATAAACACTATGACACAACGCTGGCACACCTAGTAATTTATGGAAATATTATAGGATTATTATAAGAGTATTACAAGAACACAATCACCACAGTAAAACTAACCAATAGTTTTACCAAACACACTGTAAGACTATCTAAATCCTTTTATGGGAGAATATGTCATTGTGCAGTGCAGATGTGGAATTAAAGGAAAGTGATTTAACCCTGTAGCTAACAGGTGAAAATTCTGCTGCACTGCCACCAAAAAATAAAGTCCTGTTTATGTAAATGTTGGAAGACATCAGGCTCCAAAATGGTATGTTTAGAGAGTTTATTAAGTCTAAAACTTGATTTTACTAGAAAAAATTACATTTGGAGATGCATAATTTTAACTAGACAGGACTCTGTTTCACTGCTAGGAGTAAGATTCAGGTGGGGAAATCAAGAGGAAATGGGAAAACCTCTCTAGATGCATAAACCCCTATATAATATCATTTATGAGTTATTATGAGGGTTATTCTCCACTCAGCCGAGACTCTGCAAAGAAGACTGAGCGATGGATATGGAATTGATTTGTCAAGTTCCAGCATAACTCCTCCTAAAACCAAGTAAATTGTGTTTTTTATATTTCTATTTTTACACAGATTAAAGAAACAAGATATAACGTGATAATTAATGAGCTTTACAGGAGCTAGTTGCTTCAGTCTGCTAAGTTTAATAACTACCCATCTAATGTGAGACATGAGATTAATCAATCTTGCTTAACGCTGCAGAAACAAAGTAAAACTGAAACTGGGCACACAATGTGTGTGAAGAGTCACTTTATGAGAGTGGAAGGAGGTGTAATAAAGAAAGAATAAAAACATAAAACATCAGTTAAGAATCAGTAATTACAGCTGTAAGATAAAATACATGAGCTCCACAATGGACGACTGGTGGTTTCGACCCACCTCCGCCCTTTGTTCAGACAAAAAAACTCGCAGTCAGTTTGAGATCATTTTATAATTACAACCACTATTAGCGGTAAAGAATTTAGCATTTCCTGTGTAATGGCTGTCAGATTTCTGAAGGCTTGGACATGAAAAAGGGGTTCTAATAAAATCTGGGTGTAATGAAAAGAAAAGAAAGGCTGAGAAAGTGACACTACCAATTTCTGGACACAAAGGGAGGCTGTAATTAATGTTACTACGCAGACAATACCAGAGGCCAATTAAAGTCAGCTGGATTTGGTCAAATGTCCTTGTCTATTTAAGAAGTAGTCCTCTAAAAACTCACCGACAGATGATATAAACAAGAAGGTAACTGAGTTGAAGCTGTTTTCATACTGCAAAAACACTCATATAGAAGTTTTAAAGCGCAAATGTATATTCAGCTCTCCACCCATTCATTTCAATGACTTAGTGATTTTGAGTTCAGCATAATTTGTCAACATGATTACTATTATCATAGTAATTAATGCACCAATCACTGTAATGTATGTTAATGTAGTAAACAAACACATTGTTGTGGGTCACCTGTTTAAGTCCCGCGAATGATTCAGGTATTGTTATGTTTCATTTCAATAATGAACTCTCTTTCAGGCTTAAACAAATGCACAAACCTTTTGGGGAAAAAAGCTTGGACCAAATTAATGTTGATAAGACAGAGAGCAATTTCAATTCTTCGTGCTCAGTATTTAAATTACCACAGAATAATAATGCTTAAGCATAACGAGTATGTCAGACAATACATGCTAGCACTGCTCAAATATCAGCACTAAATATAGAACACACAGTACACTAAAAGGAATTATTAAATGAATTCCTGATCGAAAATGTCAATGCACAAAATGAATGTAGATTTGGAGAGGAACACAGCAAGAAAGAAATGTTTTTAGAGAAAGGAAGCAGAAAACTGAAGAATATGTGTTGTGTTTCAGATGACAAACTAGACTACAAATATTAATAAATATATATAGTAAATGCCAGTAACACACATAAAGATCCAGATATGAATGGGTCCCTGCAGTGACTGTGCATGAAGAAGTGTATTTGTTTACCCATTCAAGGAATGCGTTGCAGTCTATAGTTACAGCTGTGTGTGTGTGTGTGTGTTTGTGTTTGTTTGTTTGTTTGTGTGTGTGGATAAATTTTGTGTTAAATCCTTTACATCAGCATTCAATTTAAGCTTGCATGCAGCAGAAACAGTGCTGTGGCGAGCCCAGAGTGACAGGAGGTGAATTAGAGAGTGATTAGAGGTGAATTCTAATTCACACCCCATGTGTCTGCCTGTCATTTGTAGGACAGGGCATTGCAAATCACTGAGGAGGCCAGACAGGTTACATGACGACAGCCTGCCAAACGAAAGCAGCTCCACACACAAACACATGAAGGCAACATGTCCTCACTTACAAAATCACGCACTCGGACATAACCCATAGTATTGAAGAGCCGGAAGGGACAAGTCTTTTTTCAAATCATTTTATACTTTTTGTTTTTATGAAGACTGCAGGAGTGCTGAGCAACAGTTGAGACTGGAAAGAGAAATACTCCGGTAAAGGCTATTGTCTTCCAGATGAAAAGTTTGACCTTTTGTCTCCTGCATGCAGGGCATTAAACAAACAAAGGTATACAAATAAAGATCTGTCACCAGTCTGATGATTCATCCTACATTTCCAGTAAAGGTTTTACACTTTTAGGTATTAATTGATTTAATTAAATATAGGATGCAAATGGACTACATGTTTAATTTCTATCATAACTAGATATGTACTCAGCATCAGGAAGCACAGTGATCCTTCTCTCACACTGGACATAAGCAAGTCTTTTTCATAGCATTAGTGATTGTTGCTGTTTTCCTGACAGACTTTAAACAGATGCATGTATATAGTTCCTCCTTCCGTCTGGTACGCAGATTAAACAACATCCCAACACTGACATATGTTAACTGCGTTTGAATAAGCTGTTAACAACTTACTCTTTAATCTAACCACTGATACAGTTTTCTTCTTGGGAAAAAAGTTACTAGTCTTGACAGGCTTGTTAGCTATCTGCTGATAGGGCCTAAATACTTTATCCTAGTCACTGCTGTAGCAACATAATTGATGGACATGTTTGTTTACTTGTCAATGACAACCATTCATGCATGTCTTTGGCTGTTAGAGCTTAGCAACACAAGGACATTAACAACAAGTGATTGTGACGCAGTTCCATTTAAAAGAAGTTGGTGTTTGTGTGCTCTCAGATGTGCGAAGGACTCCGCCTCTGGTAACCATTGAAAGCAAATAACACACTAGAGTTTGTGGCTAACTTGTTATTTAGCTTCATCATGAGGGCAGCTGTGCACCGGCGGTCGGTTTGATCCCAGCCCTCTGGTCAAAGTGTCCTTGGAAAGATACCAGCTGTCAGATGTCACTATGTGTGCTGTATGTATAGAGAGCACTGTATGAATGTATGTGTGGGTGTAGTACAAAGATGCAGTCCATTTGCATCCCATTCATTGCAAGCCATGACTGTTTCCAAGTAGAGTTGAGCACTTGCCGTAGTTTGGCTCAAATCCTGCCAGAGGAGTCTACACAGCCCACTGCTTACAGGTTTCTGAACTGGACATGACAAGTCCTTGACTGTGCTCCAGTTGGTTTTATAGAATACTTTGTAGATCTGGAGTCCAACCAATAATATATTGGCTGACATTGTCTTATTACAGATTCTTGCACAGCAATTTTACAGGATAAATAAAGCTTGAAATGCATATAATACCATTTAATCTATGTAACGCATACTGTATGTATATACTTGGTCACAATTTTTAGTAACCAAATTGTCAATAACAAGGGATTGTTAATTTAAATTTCTTAATCATATTATATGTGACTACAATTTGTCAACTCCTGTAAGATCCTAGTGCTTGCCCATGTTTGGCAGAAGGACTACAAATGTGCCTAGACAGTTAAATGTTTCAATTCCAGAAAAGCTTGAGAACCTTTACTGAAGCTAATTTTATGTAGTTTTGGACCTAAACCCTGTAGTCTCTTTCTCTGCAGGAGAGCAACATCAATAGAGGCTTTTGCCACCTGCTCACGCCTCTTCTCAGGACTTTGACTTTGAATTATCATCTATTAGGAACTTATGCCTCAAATATAGGCAAAGGCTCTTTACTGTGGTTGTTTTAATTTCATTATCCTTATTGTTGTGTTTTTAAATGAGTACATTTAAGATGTTTAAGACAATGAAATGCTGAATAATTGGTGTGATCTAGTTCACCTAGACTGAAAGAATAATATTCAATGACTGTAGTATTACACCATGAGCTCTCCACTGTTCCTATGTTTATTTCAAAAACAGACCAAGACATGGTAAAAGCAACAAAACATGTATAAATATTGTTTTCCTGCAATAATCCTTTTGGTAGTAACTGTAATAGTGATGGTGAAAAGAGCTTTTAACAACACAGTATTACAAAGTGTGAAAGGAAAAAAATGTTCACAACTTTCTAGGTATTGTGCATGTCAGATAGTTTTCCATTCACCATCCACTGGTGCTATCTTGACTTACCATTGTTTGTCAAACTCTGACCAATGTGGGATTATTATCATGAAATACCCAGACAGTGTGATAAATTAAACTCCTTGCAGGGGTTATCCAACCGCACCATCTCTCTCATGCCTTCAGGTCTCCAGAGACTGATGTGTGGCGAGAGGCAGAGACGTTCAGACTGAGATGCTGTAAAAAAAAAAAGAAGTTAAAATATGGGAGCATTAAGAGCACCGCCAATCTGTCCTTTCAAATTAGCTCATTAATCATAATTAATTCGCTACATTATATTTCCCTATAATTACATATGCTACAAAGGAATAATTGCCTTGGAAAGGATGCATGTGTGATCCATCATCCCTCAAGTGGTGTGGAATTTTTCTCTGTTAATTAACAAGGTGTATTGCTTTCGTCAGGAGGTGTCCAGCAAGCATAGGCGTGAGGATGAGTTAAAAATCCCTTCAAAGACCTTTTCCTGAATAATTGCAAAATGCAGTTTTTATTTAAACAGAAATACATTCCATGGTGGTTGAATAATCCTATAGGAAGTAATTAAGGGGCATGCACCTTTATTTATAGCCACTAATACAGTGTGATATATTGTGATTTTTAGAACACTGATAGAGTTAAATGGATATAGAATATATCAGTGACATATCCTTCATGGATTTACCATGGGATATGTCTACTCAGAGGATAAGACTATCGGAATGACACATATTGCTCAGTGATATTGGTTGGAATATGAGCAGGGGACAATATTGCTCTGTGGCACCACAAGAGGATTGATAGGTGAAATGAACTATTCAACTGACACTATTGACGTATAATCACACATTTTTACCAAAGTTTACAGTGAACCTGCGGAGGGACTAGAGGATGTGGAGATGGGAAAACTCTGGGGATCTAAATAAATCTAAGGTAATGATTTGCAAGCAGGTGACAGTCATTTGTTTTAGTTAGAACTCTTGCTGTGATACAGGGTGTGTTGGTTGGGGTTAAAAAGAAAGAATAGTTGGATGGATGGGAAAAAACATAATTTGCTGTAATAGAAAGTGAGCACAACCCACATAGGCTAATAAACTATGTTGTGGGGCTGACATTCATGAACTATCAAGACTTTAATAAGGAGAACAACAACTGGATAAACACTGGGGTGGCAGAAGACTGCACTTGGCAGCTCAGTTTCCTTGAACCCTGGCTGGAGCACAAGGCACAGCCTGCTGCTAATACTAGATATGCAGGTATAATGATGGTGTCGCAGCAGCAGTCTGTGCACCGGATCTAGTGGATCTTTATTGAAACAAGTAAACCCCGGTGAATGCACAGTCCTTTCTTTACTATGCTTCACTGTTGTCCATGACTAAGTTGATGACAGGCCAAAATTAAACCTGGCTGTTGTCTGGTTGAAGTGCTCTCCAACCAAGTCAGTGTCTGTACCAGTCTGTATCAATGAATTGTTTATGAGGGAAGGCTCCACTCCTGTAAGATTACTGTACAGTCTCAGGTGCTACTAAGTGGCGGTTTCAAAACTCCAGCACAGTGGTCGTCTTCTGGTAAAACATTCAGCTGATCAGTATAGATCAGGTGTTGCCCAGTAAACTTTCATTTGGTATCTCATTAAGTTAACCTTATAAAATATGAGTATTTTAAATCAAGTTTTCAGTATTTAGGTGTATGATAGCCTTAAATATAAGTATGGAATACCTTCAAAAATTAATTAAAGGAAAAAAATCCACAAATTACATTATATATGTATTTTTCTATCTATCTACTGTTAATCCTGAACTTTTTTTTTTATCATGGCCTTTTATGGATGAAAACTGCATGAATTTGCAACCAACACTCAACATGGAAAATGCTTTGTACCTACAATGTTATAGAATATAAAAGACAAATAAACTAACTTTTGTTGTAGTGATATGAGTACTTCCAATTTCAAGGTCAATAATTTGTTTCTTGTGGGGTTTTGTTTGTTTGTTTGTTTATTTGGCCTGTATGTTGGGTTCTAAATTACTGGTTTAGTTAGAGTGGTTACATGTTTGAAATGTATTCAGCAAGGAATTGGCCTTGGGATACCTAAAGAGTGTTACCCAAGAACAACAAGGTCAGAGACATAAGCATCAGTAGGAAGATGATACAAAAAAAGTGCTATGTCTAAAATGAGCCTCAAATCCATAAGCTTTCCTTACGCCCAGTCACGGTCAGCTATGCTGATAGCAGAACCATCAATCTTATCCCTGTAATCACCCATCAATTAGCTGCACTTTCTGTTTTGAAATAGAAAGGGACAAATGTCAGGAGTCCTATACAGAGTTCTCCATCAAACAGCAAGTCAGAATGATAAATCAATTAATTTAACAGCCTTTATTAACCTTTTGGCGTTTGATTCATATTCTCATCAATAATAATATAGGCGTGTCCTTGTGCTACTTAGGACAAGCCTTTTCAACCTTGTATCCAAGGTAGCCTAAAACCATACAAATGCTTTTTAGGAAGGAGTTATTGTAATGGGTTGCAATTGTGTCAGTCAACTCGTTATTCAAAAATTAAGCCATAATTTTCGGCTATTTCAAATCACTTTTTCTTTCTTGTCTTTTCTCCCTCTTTCATATCGTATGTAGCCGGAATCTCACCTGTTGAGGTTTTATAGAGTCTCACCTTTATTCACATGCTGCCGACAGGCTGAAGTTATGCTGTAGGCGGGGACAGCCACAGTTTATAAGCATTTGTCCAAACAACAGCAGACTGAGCTCCTTGTCCCACTAATTAGACTTAATGTACATTTTAAATTTTTCAGACATCAACAGTTTACCTGGATGGGGAGCAGAGGGATGATGATGGTGTGCATCATAACACTTAAGACAATGGCTTTGGCAGTTTGAGGCAGTCGACTGGGTAAGGAAATCAGGCAGGTGATAACCAAGCATAATGACTTCGCACGGGCATGTAGCAAATGCCCTGTAGTACCGGGACTGTGAATGTTACGAATTTCATTCCTTTTATTTGGAGAACCTTTTCACAATGCTTACAAGCTGGGCTAGTGAAATAAAAGCAATAAAATAAATAAATAAAAATTGCCTATTCAAGACATTCTGTGCACCTAATACTGCACTAAGTATATGAGAGAATTCCACTTATATTGAGTGTAAGATGTAGTATGATTAAAGAATGAAATGATGCATCAGTTTTGATTAAATCACAGAGCTACTAGGTGGAAACGGGTTCATCACTAGTGGCACATAGAAAATTATTTTAAGAAAACTTGTGACATTCATCAAATTACTGTGATTGAAATCCTCAGAAAATCTTTTCATGCACTAATTAATTGGATTTCACTAAAGTTTCACTAGAGGTCCTTGCCTTTCCATACAAGTCAAATAAATTATAATGGGCACAGAAAATGTGAATAAAGGAGGCATACTATATACATTCACGGAAGTTATGTGTGCTGTGTCAATGCTACTTTATTGATGCGCATTCATAGTATAGTTAAGTCAAATACAATAAAGGAGAAGTGTTTTATATCTCACCGTTAGTATTTGCCCTTTAAATTTGTCAGATACTCAAACAGCTTACTCATTTATGCAAGTCACGGATAAGTGAACATGCGCTGATCTCAACACCTGACAGTGTGACATCATCTACAGTGTAATGAGAGAAGTGCTGAATGTATCCTCATCCATCTCTAGCAGCTCAGACATTCTGATAGCAGCTCCTATTTTAATCCTTGGATATTTTTACTTTACTTAAAGCAGTTATTTGGCATCTGACTTACGTACAATTTCTTTATATTCCTGTCATGGTACAGCCTTGCAATTATACTGTGTTGACACTCTCTTACATCACCACTGTACTGCTAATGTTCTCTGTTTCTGTCTCTGCTGATTGGAGACAGACTAACTTCAGCTCTGCTCTGTGGAGTTCTTCTTTATACTCTTAGGTGAGATGTGCATTTGCCCACCAACAGAGATTAATGGCTAGTCTATAGTATAAAGCAGTTTTGGGGCATCAGTTATACTAATGATCAGCTCTCCTCATAAATACACAGGTTTATGCACACTTTAGTTGTGTGTCTTTGGGGTAATCCTGAAGGTTTTTATTCTATTAATTGGTCTTGGTCAATTGATCATGATCCCTATTATAAAATTATACATGCATATTCCTGAATGTTTTATGTATAATTTGACAAGTTAGGATCTACACCTCCTGGAGCTAATGATATTGTGTTTGTGTTGCTCAGAGCACTTAAAGATTACATTTAAGAAAAACACATAAATAAAGCCTCAGTTCTTCTATTCAGTATGACCCCCAGCTCTCTGTCTCTGCAGAAGGACTCTCACGCTCCCACTTGACGGCTGGTAGGGTAGACTCACCCTTTAATAACTCTGTCATCCGATAATGGAAAGCGTAATGAATAATGTAGCGTTTTTGCATTTAATATGCAGATATACTATTGAATTCGTGTACATTTCTGATGGTAGTTTATCCACGCCATGAGATTCAATCAACTGTATGCAAGTTCATGCCAGTTCCGCGTGCCCTTGCTGTGAAAGCTTCCGCAAATAATGATCTTTACCTTCGTGAGTAAATAAGCTGACTCGTTCCTCACACAGGCGCATATTTTTATTTTGTTTCTTTGGTTTTGCCCCCAAAAGGAAATGGAGTATAAAGCTCAAAGCAATGGGGGCTGTGAAACTCTATCTTAAAATATAACAGTGTATTGACTTCTCACCAGGGAGTACCTAACTGCATAATATGTGAGGCTTTCTTCTTTTAGTCATTTCTCTTTTTAATTGCTAACATTAGCTAATCATGAAAAGAACAGCAGGATTTTCTGCGAGCAGCCCCGATTTTCTCACATACATTTGAGTTCACAGTTGATTTGAGCTTCAGTGATGTCCTCTCTCCGTCTTCACTCGCACTCTAAAAATGGAAAGGGATCCTCTCAGCTCAGTTTCCCCTCTATGTGACTAATGACTTTAATCAAGCCAATAATAATGGCACAGTAGACCTTAGAGCACACAGCAATTACTATCTGCTGAGGTGGCTTGTTTTACAACTGAGGTGAGAACAGCAATTCCAGTCGCCCAACTACCTGCCATCAATCAGCAGAGGTGAAATGTTTGAACTTCCCCCGTGAAACTGCACGATGACAGTTAAACGAAGGCCAAGATGATGGTGGCTGTGTGTAATTGAATTTCTCCTTCAGACTAGGCATTGAATCCACAGACACGAGGTGCTCTTATCAACTTTTCATATTTGATTGAGCTAAGACAAGCCCAAAGTTTCAACAAGCACTTCAAACCTTATGTCATCCTGTTGTTTTCTTCTCCATCTTCTTTCCTCCATTATAAGGATGGTCATTAAAGAACAACTTCACACAGTGTAATAATCTGTCAGGTGCAAGCAAAACCTGTTTTTGTAAGACCTGTCCTTTTAACATAAACTGTAAATACATACTGAACACTAGAGATCAGCATGAGATCAACACCACATCTGGAGCTGACTGAATTGCGTTGTGCTTGGATCTAACCCAGGTGTATATGCAATCCATGCAGAGTGATCATAATTCTCTCAGGTTAGCTCAAGCAGTTCCTGAAGCTGTACTGTTAAATGTAGAGTCTCTTCTTGCTGGAGAAGCTATAGCTAGTAGTTTTTTTCATTACTATTAGATCTTTTGTTGGTGTTCTCCATTAAATGGTTATTTTGTCTGTAAAATGTCAAAAATAATGAAAAGATGTCAATCATGGCCTAAAGCCGGGGTGATATCTTCAAATGTCTTATTCTGTCTCATCAGCAGTCTTCAAGATATTCAATTTATAGCTATATGACAAAGAAGAAGCTGGAAACAGCTATACAAATGACCGAACCAACTGATTTACAAAATAGTTAGCTTTTTTATTCAGTTAGCAAATCCATGTTAATCAACTAATTGCTTTCCTTGATGTAGGATGCATACGTGTTTGTTGTCAGTCAGAAGTGTTGATGTTGGATCATGATCAGAGACTCAAAGAGACTTAATACCTTTCAGCCCACTTGTTCCAATTGCGCAGTTTTTCCCTCTTTCTCCCTCTGAAGAATCTAATTGTAGAGTTACCTCTTTACATTAAGTGTTAATAAATGCTACTTAAATGTCCTTGGCCTCCTGATGTTGAATATGCACTGTTAAATTGTATTGGGAAGACCTGTATTAGTATAAAGGTACAGTTGAACAGCAATTGCACATTGTTGAGTCTCATTTGTTACCATTATTATCTTCAGGAACATTTGCACATACCTTTTCCTCAGAGAGAAGCCCCAGACTGTACCTTTCCCTGTTACAATGATCATGCCTAACGTCCCAGCTCCATCCTGAGCCTTGCTCACACCTCATTTCTTCCTCCCCTTCTCCCTCAGCTCACAGCCCAGTAATAATTTCCCCCCCTGTAATTAATTTCTGAACTGCCCCCCCCACCCACACACTCCCTCATCCTCCTTCCCCACCTCTCATCACTGGGGCCCTGTCTCCTTGGGCTCCGGGGGCCTGATGAAACGAAAACTGTTTCCTCTTCTTCAGTTTGTATTCTCTGCCCCCTCCCCACCCCCTCGCAAACCTCAACAATTAATGGAGCTCTTCATCAAGCTTGTGAAAAGCTCCTCACCTTGACAAATTATGACACTCTGGGTTGGGGGGGCACAATTATCAAAACCCAATGTTTGTTTACATAAAAATACTGTGTGCATAATTTAGAAGAACTGAAGGTTTCTCCAGGCTTGCAGAAAGCAGATTTAATTTGAATTTTGCCAACTCATCTGTCTTTGCTGTTGTGATAAAAACATGACATGTTTTCCCTATAGAGCTGTTTAGTGTGGCCATGTTGGAACTCTGGAACTGAGCAATGTGGGAATTAATTTCAGGTGCACTGTTGCTGCAAAAATAATTGTTTTGTTTTTTTTCACTGGGATGGAAACTTGTCAACTTTAAATGAGATTTTTTTTTTTGAGGGGAGGAATGGTTTAAATGCTACATTTTGCTTTTAGCTTATTTCCCATCTCTTTTTAAATATATCTCCCCCTCTTTCTCTCAGCACTGTTTCCAAGGCTCTGGTCATTTATTCTATTGTGACTGTCATTAAGTGTGGTAGATGTAATGATGATGATTTGGTAAGGTGAAAAACAGGAGAGCTGTACTAGACATTGTGTCTGTACTGACACAAATATATGAAATCAGGTGACATCAGGAGCAGGTTTTGTTGACAGATGCTATTTGCAGTTCTATGACTTTGCCATGTTATGCCAGTCAAAATGTTCTGATGTTCATTGTGTTTACGCTGCTTTCAAGTGATGTGTGAATGTTTGTTGAAGCCACGTAATGGCACCTCAACTAATGCTGGGCTCAGACTACATGATTTATTTATTTTATTTTTTTATTCTTCATAATGGTTAAAATGTGAGATCAGGCAATCGTGCCAGAAATTCTTGAAGCATCTTGGCAGGGAGACTGGCAACGCTACCAGTCATCATCATTCACGTTGTGTGTTGTTGAGGGTCAGGACAATGTTAATGGACAAACAGATGGTGATATAACTAACACCACATTTATGTCATCCTGTTGGTCATGAAGGAACAGGTTGTAGAAATGGGGATATTTTAAGGACTTTTAAATGCTGTTTTATTCTGGTTGGGAAATCCCGTACGTTGATTTGTGGTTACGTCCCAGTAAATCAAAAACTTGGTATGTACTGTATGTATACAATCTTGTTGGTGTGTGATTTTGAATCTAATCTGAAAGGTTTCATGAAGGAAATAAAAAAACTAAACTAAATCACACATACATTCATATGCAGTATTCTACTGTATGTTACTGTAAATTATAATTGGCAAAGGCCAACATAAAACCATATGTGACAGTCAGATGTATTTCATTCTATCCTCAGAAAAGGTACATGAAACTTGTCATGTCTTGTCGTGGTTATGATGAATACATGACAGAAACTTAACTACAGGGGTACATTGACATGAGCATCACTGCTCTTCACAAAAGGCACACACACAGGCACATACAGTATACACACTGGATCAATATATCATCATCAGTTTGTTTCATACACTTTGATAACATGGTCCAGCATTTATTGTTGAATGATGTTATGTTGATATAGTGGAAATTTAGAAATGAGCATGTGGAACCTTTGATTTTCTGTTCTCCTTTTAATTGTGAAGTGACAAAATGAATGGTTAAAAAAAGGCTATAGTTAAATTTTCTGGTTCAGATATTTATTTTATCACAAGTTTAAGTATATATAAATCATCATTTGAAAGTCTGAGTCAAAAGAGCTGAGCTTTCAAAGCAGGAGCAAGGTGGAGCTTCATGGAGAGGTTGCCAGGCTTTTCATGATAGACTGTTAGGACTGTGTAGGTAGAGGCTAGAGTGTAGTAGGAAAAGAAAAACATAATTTCCATATAAATAGGTGGGTTCTTTGGGCATGAATTGAGCAGGTGAAATGATAAGTGTCATTCAAGTTAAGCTTGCTCTGCTTGAAAGGTACTCAGTGTAATGTCGTAATTAAACACAGTAGAAAACACCAATGGCAGGTTCAGTTTTTCTGCAGTATAACATGACAACAAAGGACACACAGCAAGTACTATAACCTTAACTCTGCCTATTCTCTCTCACAAAATTTAATAATTTAAGTTTATCTTAAAGGAATCACGTTATTTGCAGTAAAACAGAGACAATATCACAGCTTAATGAAATAAAGTTATATCATGCAGCATTTGAGTTAATATTTCTTTGGCTACAATTCCAGCCATTGAATAACTCAGCTTTTGGCTATATTCCAGTTAAGGGAATGTTTAGGTGAGGGTGCTCACATGGACTTTGTATACTGTGTGATTGTGTATTTGAATAGTTTCCATGTATAAAAAAAAAAAATCCCATCAAGTACACTATATCTGCCAACAAAATGTATATATGGTGCGGATTTCCACAGCGCATACATTAGAGAATAGACCGATATGGTTTTTTCAGGGCCGATACCAATTAATTAGTAGTCAAGGAGGTCGATAACCGATATTTGGAGTCGATATTCATTTGCAGTAAAAGAGAAAATATTGGCGTCAAAATTTTGAATAATACAAACTCCAACACTTAACTTTGTTTAAATGCCTTTAAGCATATGTTTATTAAACAGCTTTACATGTTAAAGGTTTTTTTTATCTTAGACAATAGACATCTATGTTTTAAAATTCTAACAAAAAGTGCAGGGAGCTCCCAGGCTCAGCAGCGTGTCTTATAAAGTTAAATGAAAACTTAAACAAATAAATAGCTCCCTAAAGTTTTATACAGTAAATAAAGGTTTCCAAAATTTCAATATAACTGAAATGTTATTTTATCTTTCACTTATCTTTGTTTTAAGTTCAAACAAAAACAAAAAGTGCAGGGAGTTCCCAGGGTCAGCAGCATCTCCTAGCTCGGGGCTTCTCCACCCGGCAAAACTTTTTCTCCTCTCCACCATATGTGTGAGCACTGTGCATGCATGGCTTTCACTACTGATTGGCTGTGGCTCTGCGTGTAACCAATCAGATGGTGCTGTGGGTGGGACAATGCTGGAGACAGAGTAGTGACTGCAGATAGAGAGGCGCGGCTGCGTCAGAGCCAAAATAACCCAGTTTTAAATTGATCTCTTATCAGCCGTCGGATTTAAAAAAAAAGGCCGATGCCGATATGCGTCAAAATGCCGATAATCGGCCCGGCCGATAATGGGTCTATCCCTAGTATACATGGCATGTAATTGTGCAAAAGAACACGGGTGAGTTGTCACTAATTTTTAGTAGACAACAACACTTCCTGCATGCCTTTAGGAGAGGCGTGTTACTGATTGAAAAGCCTACCTGGCTTTGCAGAGGATTCCTCCTAATTGAATGCATGGTTGGCTGGAGAAATGGATAGAGTTTTGGGCCTACTAAGTATGCCTAAGCTCATGAAAATTACAAATTTATCCTATAGGATCCAAAGCAAATTATTTTCAAAGTGTGATTAATAGTGTCTGTCAAACGCACTCTCACGAACACACACACAAGAAAAAAATCAATTCCTGGCTGTAGGGCAAATTCTCTACACAATAGAAGGTGGAAGGTTAATATACAGAAACGATTCATTTACTACACTCTATATCTAACATTAGCACATAACCTTTGATCCTGTACTACAACAAGGACGAGTACTACTGCTGCTACTACTAAAAATAATAAAATGAACAGAAAGTTATATATGCTTTTTATTTGATTGTCATTTTAGAGAATATAAATTTGCCCATACTTAGGAGTAGAATAATTAATCTTTTTTATTTTGAAATTACAGTTTTAAAGATTTTGTAATTGAAAGAGGCGCAATTTTTGTTTTAACTTACATATCATATATACATAACAAGTTGTAACATGCAAAGGTGAAAGTAAATGTGAAAACCTGTGGCTGATGATTTTATCAGATATGATTACTCAGAAAAAATTGTCATGTAGTTAATTTTGTCATTTGGTAAGAGAACAAAGGAAACTAATGTATGTATAAATAATTATGCCAGGCAGAAGATGATTTATGAAGAAAGACACACTACTCTTTTCATTTAAAATGTCCAATAGAATATTTAATCACCTCACGTCAGTTTCAGGCTAGTTAGCATGTAGCACAGCAATTGTTGGGAGTAAACGACAGACAGCTGGTGAAGTAGGTCATTTGAATCTCTCAGTTAAACTTCTAAGCCCGTGACATCAACGTCTTGATCACCTTAAAAGGTCTGAATGGAGAGCTCTGTGATTCAAGGCTGTGACATCCTGTCACTTTGTGATGCCAACATTAGCTCCAGCAGCTACAGTGAAGCCATTATAACCATAACTGGCAAACTATGACAAACCATAATCAGTAAGTATAACACCACTTTTCAAAGTGTAAGAAAAAGCAGCCTTTCAAGTTGAAACCACAGCTAATAGTTTAAAGAAATTTTGAGATTACGTCACACTCCAGTTGCACTTTTTGCTGAATAAGAGATGACATAATTAATAATAATAAATATAACATATAACATAACATATCACTCAGGTTTGCAAGGGAAGATTCTTTGATAACTTTGAGCAAGTGGATGTCTAGAGACCTGATTAAGCAAATCAAAAGAAGACACCTCGTCCTCAACCTTTGTCAGACCCAGTGCTCCCTCGACTCCATTGTCCAATTAATGACTGTTTGATGCATTATCCTCTATTTGCTTGTAGCTGATGCGCTGTCACTTCTAACCGGCGGCTGTCTGGGCTGTCAAAGTGGGGATTTATTTATTTGTCTCCTGCTTGCTCCAGACATAAAGTCCCCAGACTCCACAACACTCAAATTTAGAAAGAGAGCTTTCTTTCTTTATTTCCTTCTAGCAGTGTTATTGCCCCACCAGAGTCGGTTTAGCCATGTTGGAAATTCACTTGAGTCACTAGAGTGTATCAGCGAATGCACGTCTTGTGCTTCACAGAAAATGGATGGCCAGAGCCTTTAAGGGAAGGAAGAGGGAAATGCTAAATTGGCTGTTATTGATTTGTAAAACCAAATTTCTGCAACATTACATTGAAACTGTTCCTCTAGACAGTTCTTCTGCCTGTTTCTGCTGCACTTTATTATCCATCACAAAATGACTCATCTGAATGTTGAAATTCTGTCTTTGCAGAGGACAACGCAGAGAAACACATAAGAATTCATTTACAAGCAAGACAGTTACTGTAGCTGATGTTTTTTACAGAAGGACATCAGTCGTTGTCGGGGGGGGGGGGGTTCAATTTCTTGCTCAAGGACAATTCGAAAGCACAAGTGACTTCAGTTTTGACCTTTTGCCTCTCCATTAGATGATTGTCACTCTAAACGCTGGGCCAGCTTTGTTCTGAGTTGTGTAGTCTGATGCAGTTTGATGCAGTGAAATGGTAGTGACTTGTTGTCTTGCCACTCCCCCCATATAACAGGGGGGCATGTCTTAAGTCTGCCATGCACCCTGCTCCACCACTATCATCATTATCTTCCTTTAGCGTTCAGACGAAATCATTCTGCTAACAAATACATGACCTGCACTGTTTTACAGAACCATTCTTATGTATTTGAGTTCATAGTGTAGCTGCACATTCAGCACTTGTATATGACTAAAAAGATGAGTGCTCAGCTTTACAGGCCTCACTGAGACCTCAGTCCAGATGGTCTATACAGGCAATACGAGCTGTCTTTTTTTTTTGTTTTTTCCAATCATTTATTAATTCTTTTATGAAATAGCTTGTCATAAAAAGTTGTTCAACACTACCTCTTGCAAATATTACTCAATCATTATTAGCTTCTCATGCTGCCAAAAGCCACAACCAACGCATTTTCATCAAATATGACCTGCTAAATGAGTTTTGGAAGACACCTAATCTACCTCCCCTTTAATTACCACTCACACAGTTAATTTTTGAAGCAGTTTAGCTGTAATGGAAAAGTTATCCCGGTATCCCGTGTAAATTGCTAAAATGATACTTACTCAAAGCATCCACATAGACACATAAGTAAAGATAGCACACAACTATATAATATGATCAGATTGTAGCGTGTTGTCTGGGAATGCCATCCCATAAAGAGCCCTCTTCATATAAGACTACTGTTGCTAATACTACTGCTACTTCTACCACTAATAACAAGAGTAATACTGATATTCATAGCACTTTTCAAAAAGAGGTTTTCTGCTTTCAAAACATAGACCTAATTAAAAGCCAATTAAATGAAGTTTTTAAAAATGATACGAAAGAACACAGTGAAATTTTTTGGCAGATCTAATGCGAGGCTACTCCAGAGCTTTGCAGCCTGTATAACAAATGCCCTCCTGCCCTCTGTCTTCAGTTTGCCCGTGGGGACAGTCAGCAACAACTGGTTAGCAGACCTTGAGCTATGAACACTGGTGTACACAGAGAGAGCTGGTCAATGTAGGAGGAGGCCAGGCCTACTGACACCTTGAAAGCAAGCAGTAAAATGTTAAAAATCGATTCTGAAGGCCACACGTAACCACAGCAAGGCTATAACAGGGGAAAGGTGTTCAGATTTCCTGCATCTTCTGAGTACGTTTTGTACAAGCCGAAGCCGGTCAACTGATTTCTGTGGCAGTCCAGCGAATATTGAGTTACAGTAATCTAATTGGCTTGGGACAAAGGCATGAAAAACGGTTTGTGCATCCTGGAGTGAGAGGAACGATCTACTCTTGGCAGTGCTCCATGTCGACAGATGGCAAATTTTATGTTGCTAAAATGTTTAGTGAAATTGAAATCAGAGTCTAAAAACACCGAAAGATTTCTAATGGGACTGGAGCCTGCCAAAATGTACTCTATTTGCATTAGACCATCTCTTCGGTTTTATCAGCATTTATCATCAGACTGTTACGGGACATTTGAGTCTTAATGTCTGCAGTATACTTAAGCTTGTGAGTTTCCAGAGGAGAAGCCTGTTGGCTTTATGGATGTATATATATATATATATATATATATATATGTATATGTGTGTGTGTGCGTGTGTGTGTATATATATGTGTGTTTGTGTGTGTGTGTACTGCGAGTGAGTGTGGATTACTTAAAACTGGAGTGCAGGACCTTTACATATAAATGAACATCTGTCACATTAGAGCTGTTACCAAATGAATTTCGCAGTCTGTGGCAACAAGGATTACAGTCTAAAGAAGAAAGTGATCAATGGCGAGAACAAACACAGGTTACCGTGGTTGTGGCTTTTCTTCGTTGGAGAGACCTGAAAGAAGGGAAGGGACTGAGGGCAGACATGGATGCCGCCTTACTGCTCTTGGACAGGTTGGCATTTGTAGAATATCAGGTGTAGGCTATGTAACTATTACATTTACTATACCTAAATAATAATGGATTACTGTCTTAGAACTGTGCTGTTCTGTGTTTTTCATTGCCATAAGCATCTGTTGACAGTGTTTGTGTAGTTCCTCTCTCTACCAGAGGGGGGAGACAAAAGTTCCAGATTTGGCTCTTCCCAAATAAGAACATGCTCCCAATGCACCAACATTCAATGGCTGTCAGTCAACTGTTTGCTATTAAAGACCTTCAGGAGTGAAGTTTCATTATTATGATGAGTTAACGATCTTAGAGATACTATTAAAGCAACAAAAAAGATTTTATGCCAGGTCTAAATAAGACATTGACCAGAGGAAATCTATGGCTTTGGTGAGAAGGTGAATAAAATTTTTGTTGCAAACATATGGTAGCTTTCGTCCCTGACAGTGCTCAATAGAATTTGTTTTGTCCTTGCTTTCGCTGTGAAAAAAATAATCCACTCCAACCATCAATTTGCCATTGGCAGAGATATTGGTATTGATATCTTTTGGGTGGGCGACTGTTCCAGCTTCACGTGGGAAACTGTTGAAACATTCAACAGAATCACACCTCTCAACACCCACACCAAAATACCTGTGCCTACTGCTATGCTGCTCAGAGACACAAACATTTTCCTGGAAAAGGGCCATTAATCAAAACGCTTAACTTCGCAAAGATGTGGAGCAGTAGCTGTGAAGTTGATGTAACAAAATCCATTCATTCCTCTAGATCTTTTCCTTGTATTCTTTAAGCATCAGCTAAAGATCTATAGGCTTGTTTGGAATCGTCTGTTACACAGAACCTCAGCCCCAGTGTAATGTAAAATTTTGATTTTTCAAAATAGACATTGTACACGCCCATGTTGTCGCAGTATGACCTCTATGCATTCATTGGTCTGCGCTTCACATTTTAAGTTGACGTTTCCATTGCCTTGATGATACCACTCCAAAAACATGTCTGCCAGATTTGCATCAAAAGATTTCAAGTCAGCCAGGGGCAGAAGCTGCTCCTCCGCTGTTCGCTCTGACAGATATATTACACACACCAGCAGTCGTTCTGAGTGTCCATCTCTTGCCTCAGTGGCCATTGTGTACTGTGATTTGCTTCATTTCAGAGATACTGACATTTGTAATTTGTTGTGTGCAGCGTTCTATCATATCGCTCTGGGATGATGGCATATGGTAAGTGGTATGAGATGAGGTTGATAGTTTTGCAGAAAGAGGTCACACTGATTGAAGAGGGTCAGCCGTGGGTTTTGGCTTGCCTGTTTCATCACAGCTTTACTAATGTGATAGTAACAGCCACAATACTCAGTCATTCTGTTATTTCATATGTCTTTAGAGCTGTTGTCCTTTTCATGAAAGTCAGTGGTGTGGGAACTAACAAGTAGGGTTGCTGTGCGATGCTGTCTATTGAATGCAAGTGTCATTTTTCCATACTTTACAAGGGGGAACAGTGCTTTTTTCACTCTTTCGAGGTAGTGTCAACACAATTATCTCACAACGTGTTTATTTACATTTAATCAAAACCACAATCATTTCACCAAAGTGCTTTTGTTGAATAAGCTTAACAACAGACAGGACTGTGGATGCAAACCCCAGTTTCTGTTGTGACAGTTGTGTGCTTTGTACCCTTCACTATCCACACCAACCACCTCCCCCTGGCAACTCTGCTGCCTTTAATAAATGTAGCGCTTCATTCATTCAAAAAATACATTGCCTCTGAGCAGAGTCCAGCCAACGATTACTTTTCCTCAAGGGCGAAATCCTCACTCAGACTTTGGGGAGGGACCGACTGAAGTGTATATTGTGTGTGTGTGTGTGTGTGTGTCTGTGTGTGGAGGGCTGGGGGTGAGGATGATGTCTCTGGTTTTCTATCAGCTGACCATTTGATCTCGTCTCATCTCATAACATGTGGTTTGTAACATAGCGGTTAGCAACCCACCTCCTCCACTCGTAGATGTGAAAACAGGCAGTGTTAACAGAGACAGGTGACAACCATCTTCGTGATACCAGTTATCCAGGATCGCCAATGTTATTTTTAGTTAATCCAGTAACCCAAAGAGAGACCGAGATCTGAGGACAACAGGTAGTGATAGAGAGGATGGCTGCCAGCCAATATTTGCAAGGCTTTTCTTACTGGCTAGAGCCATTCATTCCTTTCCTTTGACATGCAGCCAACAATGTTGTTATGCAGTTGTTGAGTAATACAATGTCTCATTCCTCACCTGGAACCTGCATCTTTTTACTGCAATGTGTGCACGCAGATACGCATGCACACATAGTATCTTCTTCTTCTTTTTTGTTTCTTTGGTGGTCCGCCTGAGTGTATGACTGCTGGATGACAGTTTCTAGGAGACAGTGTTGTTCTTGGAGCCAGCAACTGACAAACAAATTTTACCTCAAAGTCGCTACAGTAGCTGCTCTACATCTGTTGATCATATTACAGATAGAACATGCTTTAGAGCAGCAAGTAAAAGTCCTTTTACCAAATGAAGAACCGCCGTCTGTCAAAAACTCCATAAACTCAACTGTCAGCCAGTATGGACTTTTAAACCAGTCCTTAAAATGCTCAAATATGCATTTGAACATCTTTTATTTCCATGCCAATTGGGCAAACTCCATCTACTGATAAAAGATAAAGACATGATCAGAAGTTCCATCTACTAAGCTGGACCTTGATTGCATATACACAATCTTAGTCAGTAAACATCTTTATCTTGACATCCTGCCCACCCCCCACCCCTCCCATCCATGTGTTTATTAGTAGTGTTCAGGAATCTCTCTTCCCTTGCTCCTCATCTGTGATTTCAGTATCCATTTAAACATCCTTATCTTGTTGCTGTACATCAGTATTGGCCTGGTCACTCTGTCTGTTTCACTTAATTGATACTATTGCTTTTGTCTGTGATAAAAAAATAGCTAATTTATTTATGTGATCTGAAAGGCATCCCAGCAATACTAATTTTCGGCGTTATCCAGGTAAAATTACAATATTAAAGCCTTTAAACTTTAAAGTTGTAATTCTAGTTTTTCTCGACCCATTTAGTCATTACTTGTTCCAGAAAACACACAGCACCGTGACACTAGCCTAGGTAGTGAAACGATGATGAGCGCTGAAGTTAAATGTATTTTCTGTTTGCCTGTTAACTCATTAACATTCTGATATTTTAGATACCATTTATCTGTGTGTCACTCCATTGACATAGAAGGCTCAATTTTCGAGTCACATCATTTATTATAAATTAATATTATAAGTGTCATATATGGACTCATTACATTTACAAGAGGAGAAACAGTCACTCCTATTAAAATATTCAGCTTGTGGTTGATAAACAAAATATATTTTTCTACCTTCGCTCTCTTTTATGTATATTGTAAATAAACTAACATAGTTATTATGATGATGGTACATTGACAGCGTCTCTTCTACAACTCTTTGCCTTACTCTTTACAGTGTACTGAAAGTGTAGACAAAAGAGTGAGTGCTAATCAAATGTTTCCTTTATTTACATTATAATTTACAGTCAATCTTGGAACACACAAGCTACCACCTGTTTGTCTGTTGACTTGCTCTGCTTCATATAACTTCTTTTGTATGATTCTCAGCTATAGCTTCATTTAACTAAATATTCATATGTATCCTCACTGATTGAAAATCCTTAATCTTCAAAGAAAGCTGTTTTTTTTTATTCAGTGAGAAACTCCCTGAACTACAATTCCTTCATTGTTACTTTGTCTCTATGCAAATTGCTCTTGCAGCCTCACACACAACTGCAGTTTTATTTTTATTTTTTAATTGTGCTGGGGCTGATCCAGCAGAGGCCTGTAGTTGCCCAGGAGGCCACGCTCTTCTCTCTTTCCTATGCCCATCGCCATCATGTATCTTGGATCCTCCTGTGCAGGCACAACTAAGTCCTGATTGTTTATTCATCCAGGTCAATTGGTGACCTCAGGCGACCATAACCTGAACAGCCTCAAAACTTCTCTATAAAGTGAGGATGCAGTCTGTGTTTGATATTGAGAAGCCATAAAACCCTTCACTTTCCCCCACTAATTTTAACGCTGACCCAGAGACCAAAATATCCTGCATTCTGAGCACTTCTTCAGACTATTAAGACAGTGCTCATTTCAGCGAACTTCTTCTTAGTGCCATCACTGGCTTGATCAAAACTGTAACTAGAGTAGTGTGGAGAAGAATGATGCAACGGTCCTTTTCTGTGAGCAGCATCCCTGCGGTGTCATCTTAACATGGCAGAGTGAGTGTACATAATCTATCGACCATGACTAAACAGCTCTAGTGCAATATATCACTGGCAGTACCTGATAATAAATAAATAGCCTGTGTAGTTGCTCCTAAACATCACTCCTCTAGGGTGCAGAAAGAATTGCAGTGGGTGCTACAAATTCAAGTGTCTAGAATCAGGCTATTTCCAGTCATTAGAAACCAAATCTGTTATTCCATAAGAATGAATTTGAATCC